>JAOVYX010017099.1:0-22983 GCA_035668315.1 Drosera spatulata | reverse complement strand
TGAAGAAACAAATGTTGGCGGAAGCACAGGTTGACAAGCGTCGTATAAAAGAGGAGTATATGATGAAGACGCAATATACAACAATTCCTGGGAGTGGATCGGAGCCAAGAACTGCAGGAACAGAGAACAGGCTGACCCCTAATGCAGCTTTCGAAGTAAAGTATGAGCCATCGGGGAATTCGGTGGTCCATCAAACGCCATTACGTGAATCTCAGTTTGACCAGAAACCATTTTCTGATCTTCACTCCGAGAAAAACTTTATCACTCCGGA
Organism: Drosera spatulata; assembly: GCA_035668315.1. Lineage (NCBI taxonomy): Eukaryota > Viridiplantae > Streptophyta > Magnoliopsida > Caryophyllales > Droseraceae > Drosera > Drosera spatulata. The sequence continues at coordinate 22,712 of JAOVYX010017099.1, read as the reverse complement.
TACTTTCGTCAGTCCAGATAACCTTGCTTTACAGCAATCAGCATATGCTACAGAGAGATCGCGGGCTCAGATTAAGTCATACATCAGTCTTAAGGCAGAGGAAATGTATGTTTATAGGTCACTGCCCCTTGGTCTTGATCGCCGATATAACAGATATTGGCAGTTTGTGGCATCAGCTTCTCGTAATGATCCTGGCGCTGGTAGAATTTTTGTTGAGTTGCGTGATGGTGGCTGGAAACTCATTGATTCAGCTGAGGTATCTTCTATAAATGGCGTGCCACCTTGCAACAAGTCAATAGTACTAAGCAATTGCTTAACTGATTCTCTCATCACTGTCTAAGCTCTTAAAACAACTGTTAATTTTTGTGTAGACTCCTTAACTATCATCTAATTTTCAGGTATTCGACGCCCTACTATCATCATTAGATGTACGTGGGATCCGAGAATCTCATCTACATGCATTCTTGCTAAGGGTTGAGCCTTTATTCAAGGAAACTCTTAGATGGAAGTTGTTTGGTGCTTCCACAGGCAAGCAACATGGAGATTCTAAAGCCTTCGAGGCGGCAGCCTCTTTTCATTCTCATAGTGGCGGCGGCAAGGATAGTCCTAGCAGTGGTATCTCTGCTTTGGACTCAAACTCACCTGAGCCATCATTATCTTTTCATGTTGAATGTGGAAAAAATAAGCTCGAGTTGGGAAATGTCATGAGAAGGCAGAGAGATTCTGACGAATGGATGCGGAAAGAATGTCTCTCTTCTTCAGTGTTGCATGCAATGAAGTATGGGAAGAAGAGATGTTCGCCTCTGCTGGACGTATGTGATCAATGTCATGACGTGTATTTCTTCGAAGACAAGCATTGCCCATTTTGTCATAGAACCTATACTTCACTTGAAGACAGGTTCAATTTCTCTCTGCATATAGCTCGGTGTGAAGAGACTTCAAAGGTCAATCCTGACTGGAAATCGCGTTCACTCCCTAATTCTCCACCAAGGATAACGTTGTTGAAGGCTTTATTGGCTTTGGTTGAGGTAATGATATTTACTTATGACCTCTTTATTTTGCAGAGAAGCAGAGAAACTTAGATACTTATCACGCAGTTGTCTTTCTAGAGTTGAAAATTCATTTTTGTTGCATCCCTGGGCTTGCCGACTTTCTCAAGTATTATTTTGCTCTTTCTAACTTTTTTCTTGTTTCATCCTCTAATTTTAGGTTTCTTTTCCTGCTGAAGCCTTTCAACCTGTTTGGACCGACCGGTATAGGAGATCTTGGGGCATGAAACTGCATACCTCAGCATCAGCAGATGAGATCCTTCAGGTTTGAGGCTTTTTTTCATTTAATGTTAAGATTTCATCAAACTATGTTTATCATGGCGTACTTTTCCTTTATCCATAGCTGGCAGCATTTGTCAAACTCTCGCATATTGTTGTTCAGGTTCTGTCATTATTGGAGGGTGCAGTGAAGAAAGACTTCCTTTCCTCGGACTTCCAAACCACGAAAGAATTGTTGGCTTCCAGTAAAGCTCCAGCATCAGCTTCTAATTTTACCTTTGATCTTGGATCTGCATCTGTCCTTCCATGGGTGCCACATACAACAGCGGCCGTGGCTTTGAGGCTCATTGAACTAGATTCCGCTGTTTCATACTCGTTGGATCAGAAACCAACGTCTGAAAAAGTTTCAGTAGCGGTTGATCAAATGGTGAGTTTTCTGTTTCTTTCATGTTGTCTTAAGTGGATTATGCTTTGTTGAGGTGGCGAATTTTTAAGATACTAGTGATTATGCACTGATTAAGCATATGCCTTTGGTAGGATCTTCAATCCAATTACACTGTTGTAAGAAACATCCAAGACAATGAAGTTGCTGATGCCCGCGCTCAGCTTCTTCGGGACGATACCTGGATGGGTCCAGAGGGTGGACATACGAGCTTGAGTAATTCAAGGCCGAGTCGGGGGAGTGGGAGTGCAAGTGGCAGGGCTCGTGGTCGCACTCGTGGTGGGAGATCCCAAAGAAGGGCTTCCAGTTCCCATATCGAACTTAGCAGGAGAACTGTAGCTTCCACTGCTGGTGACAGGCTTGGGCCTGTACTAGGGGGATGGAAAGGTCGTTCTCGAGGACGTAAACGACGTTCTGTTAGAAGCAGGCAAAAGCCATTGAAGAAGGATCCCACAGTCAGTGGTCAAAAACTGGGCCAGCAGCCTGTTGACTTTCATAGACCCCATGGGAGCTTCGCCAGGGATGGGTGGAACGCTGAAGGATCTACCCGGATGCAGGTTCAGGATGCGGATAATGATTTAGATTCAGATGGGTCGGAGTATGGTGATGCGGACAATAACCAAGAAACAGGGTATGCCTATGATGTTCCTGGTGATGAATATCGTCGTGCGTATAATGGCAGATCTGCGGATCTATCCGGAAGCGACTACAATGATGGAGGAGAGGATGTTGAAGATGAGGACGAGGAAGACGATGATGTACATAATGGCAATGGAGATGATTATCGAGAAGATGTCGGTGATGATTATGATCAGGAGGAGGTAGGAGACGATGAATATGATGATGAAGTAGACGTGAATGACGGAGGATATGAACAAGGGGATGTTGAGATCGACCGTTATTTCAATTCAGATTCAGACGAGGAAGGAGATGGTGTGGAAGACATTGCTGGTCATGGAAACAACCCAGATGATGACACAGCATCATCTTCAACTGATTACAGCGATTAGTTTAGAGAATAGAACTATAGGTAAATTATGGCACCTATAACCCGCGCTGTTGCTTTTTGACATTGTGTCCTGAGTAAATGCGTTCCATCTTCTTTTTCGCTGAGCAATGTAGTTCGCTCGTTGGTTTATGGATGTCCGATGTATTGAGCAAGTTGAAACATTACAAATGAAGTAGTAAATCACATTTTTCTGCAAAAATCAAATGGTTCCTGTTTACAAGTGTTGTTCAGTCCTGTGATTCTCAAAACTCTGTTTATGATTGTAGTATTTGGGTTCTTGTTGTTGGTTCTTTTGAATGTGCCGACGTAAACTCTTCACCAAGTCAAAAACAACTACCCCTCACACAGTTAATCCCTACAAATCAGAACTAACCCCTGGTAATCAAGTTACCATTCACGAGGGTATAGCCGCGAACATATCAGCACAACACACTCTTAACTACTTTCTTCTGTGCTGGACTTAACTTTGCGGAAACTTGATGTTAAATTCGATTATCAAGCCTCCCTTCCTCGGCAGGTCCCTGAAGATGGGCATTCCTTCCCTGAAGATAAATGGAACGGAGCTGTCGAAGCTTCCAAATGTAAAATACTTTGGTTGTTTTCTAATTAGACTTAAAGCAAAACAACCAAAGTATCAGGATTGCTGCTTCCAGACAAGTATATATAGGAAATATTAGACTTATAACGTGGACGATTTAATCTCCACCGTTTATTCCTAAACTTAATCGTACGGTTAATATTAAAACATACAAATAAAGATATTATCTGTTATAAATAACAACATATCTCAATAATCTCCTCTTATGTTCTTAATATTGCAGCATAAATTAATCTCAATATGCAATGTCCAAAACTGAATAATGAATCATTCGTATTGTTAAAATAAAAAAAGATCCAAAACAACTGAATCAATAAAGAAAATGAACTTCAAGCAACAGCCAACAAGTCTTGAAAATTAAAAACTCTAAACTCGAATAAATATCAAAAACGTCCAAATAAGAGCAAATTAAAACGAAAGCTCCTCCATAGCGAGACAACTCTACTGCTCGAGCAAATCATCATCATCAAGATCTAGATTAACCTTTTCAAACTTCTCCATTTTCATGTCATCCACTGTACATAATCAAAACATAAATATCATAAATAAATATGTATCTAAGATAATGTATCGTAGTGTAAAAAAAGTATCTAGTTCTACTACAAGAACTTAGCACAATTTTCACAAAGACGAAAATGAGCACCAATAGACATTATGTTCTAGTTTTATCACCAGAATTAACAATTACTTTAAAAGAACCGTTGCATTTTACTTGAAGATAACTTCAAGTTTATAATTTTTTTATGAGTAACCTGCGCAGTGTAACTGTAACCATGTTAGAAACACAAACAGTATTAGTTAGCAAATTTTTGTTTCTACATAAATGACAAGATGCACCAGAATTTAACCACCAATCAGAAGATACACCGGTCTCACTTTTTCCCGTCATACCGATAAAATGTGTAGGTTCAGCATTACCAATAATCATGCTAGCTTGTTTTTTTAGAGTATCAAAAATCCTTGATAGCTTGCTGTCAATTTCAAAATATCCTCATTTATCACAATTATAGCACTTGCCCTTTTTCTTGGTAATTGTCTTCGCGGGTTCGAATTGTTTAGGTTCATCATTTGACAGCTTGGAGGTTCTAGGAAACTTCTTCGGTCCACCGACAACATTAACCACAGAAGGTTGCTACTTCACCGATTCCTCATTATTTCTAGTACGGTTCTCATCTTCGATTCCAATAAATCGTTTGAGATCATCCAGCTCCACCTGATTCTTCTTTCATTGCATTTCAGTTTGAACGAAAGTCATGATACAGGTTGATTATTAGTAATTGCTTTTATCAGAAAATCATCATAAATTATGATTTTGTCATTTCTTAATTTCATGGTCAAATTCTCCAAATCAGGGACTTGAAGAAAAACTTCTTTGTCATCAACAAATTTCATGTTCATGAATTTGTTTACCATATGAGTTTTAGAGACTTCCTCTTTCCTTTTGAATTGACTTCCTTCTCCTTTTGAATTTAGCTTTCGGGTTATCTCATATTTCTTTGGCTGTGTTAAATTTATTGTAAATCTCTGCAAGTCGAGGAGATTAACAATTCAGAAGATTATCTTTACAATAGTCATCATCTTTATGCCATTTAGTCATATCTACATCTTGTATTGTCTCGTCAAATATTCTCAATACAGTATAAAATATATTCATAGATTTAATAACGAATCGAACAGTTCTATTCCAGTTATTATATTTCAATCTCCCAAAATTTTTAAATTTAGACATTATGAATTGGAATGAATTATTCATTATTTTCTACTAATTTTTCCCACCCAACAATTATCGAATAAAACTACAGAGAATTTAAGGAACAAAGCACTTGATCAATGAAGATATAATTGAATAGTCTGTATCAAATAAAGAGAAAAGTTATTTTCCTTTGGACTTTTCTAGCAGCAAGCACGTTCTCCTCTTTAAAGTTCCAATGAACTTCTTTTCCTTTAAACCAAAACAAGGAGCAGACACCCACGAACAGATCGAAACATGCGATCAACCACAATCAAAATCAAATGGAAAGAAATCCGCGTGAGATGATAGCCTCAACCTATCTAAGATTATTCTCTTGAGTTCGAATCTGCGTCTTCGAGAATAGCCGAGACCAGATCTACGACCTCGATGGACGTAATCAATCGGAGCCACGAATCAGATTCGTGCAACGATGGCGATTGCTGAGCACCTCTTGTCTTGAATCCGTTCCTCGCATCGAAACTGAAGCCGATGCGACTAGATCAGATTAGATCTGAGAAAACCCACTGCAATTTTAAAGACTACGAGATTGCAATTCGATCCTGTAAGAGACGCCAGAGATCTTGAAAGACTATGGCAGCGATGGTTATCGAAAGTAGCGGCGGCTTCTAGGTTTCCCGAGGACTTTTTTTTCTCTCCTTTTTTTTAAGATTGTAAAGTATTTTGGTTGTCATCAATATATATATATATATATATATATAATATTAGATTTATAATGTGGATGATGTAATCTTGATTTAATCCTGCATATATGGATTCTGGCTTTGAGCATTAAATCGAGATGTTGTAGAACCATTACGACCAGCGTGATCTGATCGTGACACACCATGTAATCGTTCCTCGCCGTATTGGTCATAACTGCTCGCTTTTGAGGATCACTTGAGCCCTATAGTAAGACCAAAATTAAAAGGGGAATGGAGAACATTACGCTATTATACTTGTGAAACTGACTGGTTGTAAAATATATTATTATCCTCAAACTATACTATCAGGTTAGTAATAAGCCAAACATTGATCCAAAAACTTTGATCAATCGGCCATGCTCGTGACATAACAAACTTGCACAACTCGAAAGATTAGAAGAGCTCGTAGAGATCGCTCACGTCGTATGCTTCAGATATCTGCTTAAACTCGCTTTGTCAGGATCCTAATCAGGATGCCATTTCATCGCGAGCGTCCTGTATGCTGTCTTCAGCTCGTGTTGGTTCGCGTTCCTGTCGACACCTAGGAGCTTATAGTAGTCCATCACCATCACCAATTCCCGCTTCCCCTCATGGCTCCTCCTCACTGTTTCTTCCTATTGGTATTTTTTGTTTCCCTTGAATTTCTCTGTTTTGGTTGAAAGATCTCTGGTGAAGGTATTTGAATACAAAAGTCAGTGTAAGTTGTGATTCAGTTGTTTTTATGTTATCTTATGATTCAACGAGAGTCGTAGGTTTTTTTTCTTAACACAGAAATAAAATCACACGAATAAAACCTCTCAAACAAATCACACCAATAAATGTAACTCCTCCGTCCTCAATTTAATTAAAATATTTTGATACGATACGAAAATTTATACACGTGTTAAATTATAATATGGATAATGACTTTGTTTTTGCTCTTGTTAGTGTAGGGAAGAGGGAGTGAGAAAAAAAAAGACGAAATAATATTGAGATGGATTGATATGATAATATTTTTTCTATCTCATAATAATTATAACATCATTTTATTTGAAAAATTTTTATCTGAAAAATATAAAATCAATCAAACCCGTATATCCACTATCTCTTCTCACAAATACTACAATAAACTTCACTATAAGAAAAAAAATATTCTTTTTTTATCAAATTTCATAAAAATTAAACACGTATAAAATTCCATTTATTAATTTGTTGTATTTATTATAAGATGGATGAAGGATAAAATAAGGTTGTTTTGATTATTTTGTATAAATAATTTTTTTTAAAATTGTTTTAGAGACCATCCAAATAAAAAAAGTTGCAATTAATTTACTAGGGAGGAATACATGTTTTAAGGTCACTGTACGTACAAGAGTCAGCACGACTACTTAAATTCCTAAACTTAAAAAAATAATAATATTAATCCCTTCGTATTATTCAAATTATAATATTTTTTTTTACGTTGTATTCAAATTATAATATTTTCATATTTAATAAATTTTTTCATATAAAAATATTAAAATATTCGGATTTTATATCACATCAACTCATCCATCATTATTTTTTTCTTTTTATTTTTTTATCTCAGACAATTATAAAAGCAAAATTATTATTTTTTATTATTTCATATCGAATTAAATCATTATAATTTAAATAAAAAAAAATATTAAGGAAGAAATAATTTTGAAAGAATCTATAGCCTAACAGTCCGTGATGAAAAAGTGTCATAATCATTGGTCCCTTGCAAGGTTTCACCACACGGGAACATTTCCCCTTTATATTTCATGTACAGCCTTTATCTCTTCAGAAAAGAAAATCATATTCATATCAGAGTCACGGGATCCACCTCCGAATATTAATATAATGCCCAAAGAATACTAGTCCACAAGTCTAGATCTAAGAAACGAACAAAAATGTGCAGGAAATGGAAATTTGGGTTATGTGCATATCTTTGATATCCACACGACCGAATAATTTGTCAAGGATGTTCTGTTCGCATCCAACCATCCAAGTGAATTAAGCGAGACTAATCTCAATAAATTAATCTGATGTCAAGGAAAATCAGCTGATTTTCCTGAGACTCAATTTTGTTTTAGGGACATAAGTAGATAAATCATACTCATAAGTCATAACATGTATTTTGAAATATAAATTATCAATACGTCTTATTTTTAAAATTTTTAACTTATTAATTATCATTTATTTTTATTTAGTTTGATTTGAGTAACGATTTATTTTCTTTCTTATTAGAGATCAAGGAATTGAAGTCTTTTAGTATTTTTTATGAATGATTAATTTGTATTTCATCCGTCCCAAAATAATTATATTAATATTTGACTATTTTTATTATTCAATATGTATTTTGAGAAGTTTTGTTTATTGTTTTAATAACGTAACAAAATTACGTCACTGACGTGAGGTTGAAATACATAACTTAAATTATCCTTAATGTTTTACGATAATTTTTCAAAAAATAATGTTTGATCGTCATGCATCGCAAGTCAAACTTCGCATCGAAAATTGATCCAACGGTTAAAAAAAAGATCGCGATATCTAATTGATTAAAGCTACATTAGTCTCTTTTTTCTCATATCAAAAACTATGTTGGCAATGCTCCTTGTGTAAAACTTCAAACCAAGGTTTCTTCAATATTTATAATTATTTTATCTTAAAATTATTATAATATTTAGAATTTGTATGTGTATCAATGTAAAATTTGACATGCATATAACGACGATTAAATATAATAATTTTTTATAAATTTATTGTAAAACATCAATGATTATATAAATTACGTATTTTACTCTAATACATGTTAGGAGACAATCAGATATAATTTAATATAAAATCAAGATCAGTATTCATATGTATAAAAAATTTAAAATACGTAGACTACATGATTAGACCGTTAGTAACCAGATCCAATATAATCTAGTCTAGTCTTATAAACTCAAAAAAAAAAAGAAAAAGAAAGAAAGAATCTCTCACATCCCTCTTCTCTCTAACACCCTCTCTTCAAACCAACCGTCTCCCTCACTCCTAGTCACTCATCGCCGTTCTCCGATCACCACTCTCCGGCGAAAACCAAACTCCCCGGTGAAAATAAAAACTCTCTGGCGAAGTAACTCTCTCACAATTCAACCCTATCGAATCCGGTTAATGAGAGAAGAACAACGATATATACCAGCTGCTAAAACACAACCTCTCCCGATGATGGCGACCGCGGCGATGAACGCGACGACTTTTTCAATCGGAGTCAACGTCGACGGTGTCGATTTTTCCGACTTCGATTTCACCGGAGAGTTGATCGACAGCATCGATTTCGAGGACCTATTCGACGGATTGCCTGATTTCGAGACCGAGTACTTGAGCAGCAGCGGATGCGAGGACCAGTGCTCGGAGATCAAAGTTTCGACGGAGGAGGAGGGGAAAGTGGAGTTCATGGCATTGATCGATGAGGCGATGACGACAACGGCGAGTTTGAGTGGTGAGGAGAGTAGGGGAGATGAGGAGGAGGAGATGGTGAAGAGTAAGAAGAGCGAGGGGGAGAGTGTTGGTGGAGAGATGGCGAATCGGAATCGAAATCGGAAACTGAGAAAATGGAGGGCGAAGAGTTGGCGTGGGAAGAGCGATGAGGGGAGTAATTGTGAAGCGAAGAGGAAGGTTAAGATTAGTTTTGACGATAATTAGACCGTTGCTTTTGAATCATTAATTGATTTCATTAGGGTGATTTGATTAGTCCGAAGCGTGTGGCATATTTGTTGATTATTTGTTGATTTGTTTCGTGTTTTTGTTTGTGTTTCCATTTGCCGTGATTAGTAGGAAGTGTTTGATATTGATTTGAGCATTCTAAAACAAAAACTTTAAATAGAGTAAGAAAACAATAAGAGTTGTGGTAGGTTATTGGTTTTGGATTTCATTTTTTTTCAACACTTAATGTTAACAATACTTAAACCAATGTAATTTGTTGATTGGTGATTGATTAGTTTAGAAATCATATAATTAATAATGTAGGTGGATTGGACGCCGGAGCTGCACCGGAGGTTCGTGGAGGCGGTGGAGAAGCTAGGGGTGGATAAGGCGGTACCGTCTCGGATACTCGAAATGATGGGCATTGATTGTCTCACCCGCCACAACGTTGCTAGTCACCTCCAGGTCCCCCTCCAATCTTCACTAGATGCTTTTGATTCTTTGAAGGATCTGTATTTTGATTGAAAGAGCTTGGAGCGTAACTGCTAGTATTATATCGGATCCGCGATACATAGGAAATACAAAATAGTGAGTTGTTATTTTGATGTTAGCATAATCTGGTGTCTACATTTTTTTATTTTTTTTTTTGGGTATGGAAAACACGGGCCCCATAAAAGAGAAAACCTAAATGAGACTATACACTAAATCCTTCTTAGGAGACAACCCAAGTATTTTCTTTTTAAGTGGTGTCCATATTTAATCAACGAAAAAGATGAAAATTGATAGGGAGAATGAAAATTTGTACTGAAGGTATGTCCCTAGCCCCTAGAATGGTTGTGTGTGGTTTTATCATTGTAGCAGTATTGATTGTTTACTAGAATCTACACTGAGAGAAGATGCAACAGCACTATTTTCCAGCGTTCTGCAAGCTTTTGTAGTATGTTTCATTGTTACCCCAGGGATTCTAAAAGTTGTGTGGCACGATACTGATCGCAGAAATACAGATCACGGAGGAAACATCTGGTGGACAGAGAGTCCGAGGCAGCGACTTGGAGCCAGAAACGGGATACATATGGTGTGGCAGCGACGGGAGGCAAGGGCACCGGGCACCCACCATGGCATGTTTCTATTGCGGGGTTTCGGCCTCCTGGTTTGAGACCAATGCATCCTGGTTTTAGACCTCTTCATGTTTGGGGCCATCCCTCCATGGAATTGTGGCACAGACACCTTGGACCTCCACCGTCTCCAACACCTCCTCGGATGGCCTGGCCCCCTCTACCTCATTACCCATCAGTCGATCACTCGTTTTGGCACTGCCAACAAGTAAGCTCTTTATTTTCCTCGCTTATATATACCTTGCATAAAACATCATTAGATAAACGGCCTATGTCTTTTCACTTGGGTACAAATTTACTTCTAGTAAAAAAATTATTAACGACGATTGAAATGTTTGTCATTGAATTAGAGACTGGCTTTGAATAATGCTCAAGCCAAAATGAATCACTTCCAGGTCACTGTATTCACTGGTAACATGTTAGATGGTTCCAACAGATATGGAATTCTGTGTCTCTCTTCTTAGATTTTTGTTTCCTCAATTAGGTAGATGGGATACACTATAACGAATTGTTTCAGCCAAGCATTTTGTATCTCTTCTTACATTGCATCCGCTAATTTTGGTCCCACAGGTCCCATATGCTTTGGCACCACCAGGACCTTGTTTCCCACGATCATTGCTGCCAACGGTATAAACCTTAGTCCTTGATATCTTGTATCCTCTTAGAATGTGGAAATTTTGAGAAAGTATGTTCTGTATTGCTTCCCGAAATCGATATACGCAATCACTTGTCTAAGTTTGTCCGTTCACTTGGGACACTACTGTTTGTTCCTTCACGTAGATCTGTCACTCTTCTTTACACGAGTTTGGAGATGTATTTCAGAGATTTCCGGCTCCTCCTGTTCCTGGCATACCACCACATGCATTGTACAAACCGGGCCATGGAATGGGTCAACCGCTAGCTAACGTTCCACCAGGCCTCGGCCACCCTCCACCGAGCTTTCACCCGGTAAGCTCACATCTTCGCCTAAATAGTTATTTGAAGTAATTGTATGGTTACCCTCAGCCCAATGCAGCAGGGGCGGCTCTAGGCTTTAGCCTTCATTTTCGACATGTAATAAAAACATTCATGATACAGACCCATCTTTTTAGTGCTTTAAGCAGCTTTCTCGTTCTTAGGAGAGAAACAATATTAGTACTTGGCAGCGACTCGCTAAACTGGACACTGAATTGAGCTATTGATTAGCTCTTTTGCAACGAAAAACTAGTCTAGTCATATCTCAATCATGGACTTCGGGACTTTTGCGGTAGAGATTGTTGGTTGTTCATCTTGTTTTCTGTTGAAGTTCTTATTTAGGCAGGAGAAACCATATACCCTTGAATCTTGATGTCTATGCATTATATACCGCAGCTAACTTGCACGAAAGTTTCAATGTTTCATCCGATCGAGTTTATGCCAGTATTTGAGAAATCATATCTTATTTGCAGACTAAGGAGAGCGTAGACGCAGTGATCGGAGATGTGTTAGCAAAGCCATGGCTGCCGCTACCTATAGGATTAAAGCCTCCCTCGGTTGACAGCGTGCTGGTGGAACTCCAACGACAAGGCGTTGCAGAGATACCACCGCACACCATGGCCTGTGCTTGAACCTCCAGGGTCCTTGGACTTGATTCGAGCGTGTCAAGCCGCGGAACACAACCCAATTCGACGACATTTCGTGCACCTTTTTACATAGGTGCATCAAGCTTCTTTTGGAGCTGTTTTCTTTTCTTCCCTTTGTTCTTGTGCATGAGGAAGTGAGGATCCTTTAAGAGCCTTTTCCTTTTGTACTTCCATAAACAATGCGAAAGACATTGTAAGATCCAAATTGAGATGAACTTTTCCAAGAGGATCCGTAATATGAGTCTTCTCTTTTCTTTTCTTTTTTTCTTGTCATTTTCTCTCATGTGAGCGCACTGTATAAATAGAACTTGTGAAAGTTTTCTTCTAATAAACGTTGTAAAACTTACTTTTCTATGATATTTTTTTTGTATATAGGTAAATTTAGAATTTTTTTTTTAATTCTAATTCTCATAATATAACTTTATTCACCTAATTTAATTTCTAATCACATAATGTTTTTTAAATATAAAAATATTATAAATAATTTAAAACGAAATCAATAAAAAATACAAAAATTTTGAGACGAAGAAAATGGATACATTTTCATAATTTTTTGTAACATATTGGCTTGCCTTGATGAATGACTTGAAAGCCACCAGGTCCTTATGTCACCACCCATCGGCCTCTACATGGATTATTACTGTACTAGAGTCACACTTTTCACTATGACCATCAATTACTGTTTATTTTCTCAATACTACCTGGAAAATCAAGAAAATAGCAAATATTATATTCAATTTAAATAAATCTGTTTTTTGATAAGAATATTTTAATCTATCTTAATCGATAATTCTGATAAATATTTTGATTTAATTTCTTATTTTGTTCAAAAGAAAAAAAATCTTATTTGAATTCTCTTATGTTTTTATATTGTTTAATCAAAATCGATTAATTTTTAATTAAATTATCAAATAAAGATGTCCAAATTATTTATATTATTTTTTCATAATGCAAGCATAAAATCAATCACTATTTTTTTTTTAAGAAATCAATCACCAAATTATTTTAGATACTAGATATTTTTTCTTTCCATTATCATTCATAATATATCTAAATAATAATAATTTACTTACTGAGTAACATAAACAATGCTTCTACTAAGTCACAAATACATTACATTTCACAACAATACATCACCTGTTCTCATTCCTCCCCGTCAAGTCAAGAATCACATTCCTTTGTGCTACTTCACCCTCTTCTTATACTCACTCCATACTCCAAAATCTTCTCCCAAACCCTAATTCCCCAAATCCCCAAATCCCCAAATCTCATTCAATCGTCAAATCCGAAACCAAATTCCCCCCAGATCTCATTCAATCGTCGAATCCGAAACCATGGCGATTCCCAATAATGATTCAAAGAAGCAAGACAAAAAGGATGAGGATCTGGTAAAGCTTACAAATTCCCAATCGTGTTTGGTTTTGGTTTCGTGTTTGATTGATTTTGATTGTGGTTTTGGTTCAGTGTTTTGATTGGTTGTGATTGTGGTTTTGATTTGTAGTCGGAGGAGGATCTGGCATTGAAGCAGCAACTGGAGTTGTATGTGGAGAGAGTGCAGGATTCGGATCCCGGGCTGCAGAGGACCGCGCTCGAGAGCATGAGGTATTTGTTCCTTGGTTGATGGGGTCGGTCTCGTGTTGGATTGACTTGGTTGAATTGAAGGTTATTGTTTGTTGCCTATTCGTGTTGAGAGTAGAGTAGCGTTAAAAGATGTGATTTTTTACTCGTGCTCGAGCGGTGCTCGGATGCATTGGGAGATTGAGGGTTCTGATTTTGTTCATGTTAGTATTGAGTGGTATGCGAAGATGAAGTTTAGAATCGATTTGAGTGGTATGTGAAGATGAAGTTTAGATTGAGGGTGATAGGGCGGATTAGGGCCGGTCTGGGGGTGGTGTGATTTTTAGTTCTGACATTGTGACATTTGGCTTGCAGAGGAGTTAAGAATCGATTTGGTGCTATGCAAAGACGAATTTGTTGGTTTGATTTTTTTTTTTCTCTTTTCGATTAGAGGTAGGGGAAGGGAGGAGGAAATTATTGACTTGGATATGACAATGAAAATAGAAATTTTAGCGAGACAAATATTTTGAATGCTTTGAGTATCAACTATGTTACTTGAGATCATTGTTTGCTTGAATAGTAGTGGTTTACAAAGTAATACAGCTGAACTTGGGGTTTTGAAGTATTGCATATAGGGGAGATATTGCTGAATGGGAATATGGGATGATCTAAATTCTGAATATATATAAAAAGGATCCAGCTTTTGATACTTTTAATTCTCTTTTTCTCTTTATTAGCTAGTGAAGTGGAGTAAATCCTCAACGATTCTGGATTCTAGGTGTTATAGGCAATATGCATTGCAGCCTAGATCTTGTTCTAAGACGCAGGCACTTTTGGTGGTTTAAAAGCTATACCTTTCAACTAATTCGAGGAATTGGACTCTTGATTGAACGATGGAGATGTTGCCAATCAGTCAACTCTATCATGGGTTCCTTGCAACAGTAGTATCCGTGTTCTGACAATGGAAGGTCGCGAAAAATAAATCAAAGATGCTCTTGTCTATGGCAAACTCGAATTGATGTCAAAATTAACCGAGAATGTGTTATAGGTTAAGGATATCATTCAGGAGCAATCTTCCTTTTAAGGACCAGTACATGTTCCATAATGTTGTGAACTTTGCTCGAGTTCCTACTTCAGCTTGATCAAACGAGTTCCTTGTTTCAATAGATTGTTGCTGGAACTTGTGATACAACTTTATTCTCTGAAACACTGGGTAATATTGGAAATATGGTGAATCAGATACTAACACTGTTATCTGCTGTGACAATTACTTTGCAGTCCTTGACTACATATTACCTTGTAGAATGGATTGGCTGGTCGCAACTACTGTCAATGAATGTTAAATATGAAAAAACCCTTTTGGCATTCATTTTGGGATCAATGATGGCTTTCACTATGACTACTGTGTGCTCAAGTTTTGACTTACGATGAATGCGTTTGTAAAGATGACTTGTTTAATTTGATTGAAACATATGATGTGTGATTTTTCTATGTAGGCAGGAGATTCGTACTTCAACCAGTTCTATGACTTCGGTACCAAAGCCGTTGAAGTTTCTTCGTCCTCACTATGGCACCTTAAAGGCATATTATGAAACTATGAGTGATTCGGATCCGAAGGTTTGTCTCTTTGTGCATGTTGAAATGTCACTATATGAGTTGGAAATCTATGTGACAGAGGCTGACAAAGATAATTCTTATCTTTAGTTTGCTAATTATTAGATCTTAGATTAGATTATTATTAAGTATTTGGATTTTTTTTGTTTTTTTTGTTTTATCTTTATTTATTTAACTTCGTAATCATTAAATCTTTTAGAAACCCTATAAATATTCTGTTACGGTTAGAGTTTTGATCAATAAAATTGATTTAACTTTCAGAGAAGTTCGTTCCAAGGTTCGCCAACTCGGAAACTAACTCGGAATCGGTTTTTTCAAAACCGAGTCGAGTCACCGAGTCGCTACCGACTCGATTCGATTCACCTCGACTCGCCCCGAGTCATATTTTTTTTATCTTTTGTTTCTTGAAAAAATGGCAAAAAAAACACAAATCTAATTGGAGAAATGCATAAAACATATATACATGATAAAAATACAATAATGCAATAAGAAAAGAAAGTATACATACATAAATCAAAGATAAAAACATAAACTCTGTCCAATATCCAGCATTACAAATCCAAGTCAAGAGCTTGAAACATAATATAGTTCAATAAGAAAAAGAATGACGAGCTCCATATAAATCATAGCCACTATATCCACCAGTGTCCTGATCATCATCACTTGTTTGCAAGGTAGCATCAGCACGATCGTCAACACCATCGCTAGGATCTGAACTAATGGAGTCATCATCAAAATCATCAGCTAAAGCATTTTCCACCTATGGATTTGGTTGCCCATCAACTATATCTAGTGCAGGCTCTTCAATCTCCCTCGTCCATTCTATTAGTGGATCCTCCACATTGAACAAATTATCAAGATCAATCACATTGCTAGGGGACTCGCGCATCCTCTTTGTATTTCTGACTCTTAATTGCATATTGTACTAGACAAATACTAGCTTATTCAATTTATTCATAGTCAGTTGGTTTTGTATGGATCAAGAAAAATGTACTCTAATTCCTCTCACATTGAGAAGATGAAACAATCTGACTAAGAATGCGAACAGCTATCGGGACAAGATTAGGTGCTTGATCTCTCCCATACATAGACCATCACTCCGCTGCAATTGATACAAGTTATAAGACATTAATAACTTAGTAGTGAACATTTATATTAGATATGGTCATTTCCTTGGTAAAATATACAAACCTGGAGTAACAATTGGTATCGCTTCCATTACTTTCCTAAATCCAAAACATCCATAGCGATTTCTGTAAATCTCCGCCTTAAAATAAAACAAAAAACAATAAGTTGAAAAAATAATTCAATCATATAAAAGAATATAAACAATATGTGAAATAGTAAGGACAATCATGCTCTTACCTCTCTATCAGCAAGTATTTGTAGATTCAATTCAGGTAATATTCTGTCAAGCATATTTCTGAATCTTCTCCTAACTTCATTGTCAATAGTTGCACTTCTTGCATTCATGAAGCGTGGATCAAGTAATATCCTACATATAGAAAATTAGCCAGTTCTAAATACTAACCAATAGAGAACATAACATATCTAGTTAAGTAATAAGTTCTTACTAGCTACATGTAAGTCATGATGCAAAGTCTTTGTTCAACTTCGATTAATTATTGAATTATATCTTTTGTAACCCTTCGACAAGTTGTTCTTAGTGGTCTCCTTTGCTCTGTCCATTGCCTCATATATGTATCCCATTTGTGGCTTGTCATCCAAATCCACCATTCGAAGAACTTTCACTAGAGGCTCAAATAAGGAGGTAAATCGAGCCAAGTTGTTCCAATAGTCATCACTAAGAAGCATTCTTTGAATTGATGCAGCATGCTTCCTATCACGTGTCGTAAGCCTGCAAAAATATTATCAAAAAAAAATAAAAGTAGTTCATGTGGCTGTCTTGCTGAATGATAATTACAAACCAAATCTTTGAAATTTTACCTAGATAAAGCTTCCATCCAAGCATCGGAAGTGACCATTTTCCTTAAAGCATCCCTTTGTTCTAGAACGGACTGCATTGAAATAAAATGAGTTGCAAAACGAGTCACTCCTTAAACCAAATCTTGTCAAAGTTTGTGTTTCCCGTATAATTTCCTCAACTTCCTTCTCTGCAGCTATATCCTCCAACATCGAGTCAATGCTATGAGTTGCAGAAGGACTCCAAAAGATATTCTCCCTTTTAGTCATCAACATCTAGCCAGCTGCTTTGAAATTTGCTCCATTATCGGTGGCAATCTGTTTCAAGTTTCGAAGAGTTTATATTTTGTTTAAATGAAAACAGATGTAACAAAATTAATTGGTAATAAGAGTTATATATTACATACCTGGACAATTTGATGCTCCCCTATACATCAATCACATTCCCTATTTGAGCACATATATATGCAGCAGTTTGATGTGCATCGCTAGCATCTATAGAGCGGATGAACACTGTCCCAGCAGGACTATAAACCAAGAAGTTAATGATATGCCTTCTATTTTGGGTAGTCTACCCATCACACATCAACGTACATCCAAATTCATCCCAGATATGATAAAAAGTGGTAAGATATGATTTACATTCTTCTATTTGCTCATCTAACAAGCTACCACCAAGATCTTTAGTTGTTGGGGGAGCAATTCCCGTACCCATTTTTGTTATGGTATCCATCATAGTCTTATAGTAAGGGCTCTCAGCTGTATTGAATGGGATGTGACTATAATAAAAAAAAATTGACAACAACTTTTGAAATCTTTTTCTTTGCATCCTTGATCCCTTTTCCTAGTTTATCAAATCTTGTTTGAACACTTCCATGCTTCCTAAACATGTTAGGATCAGCTGAAGGAGCTGCAACTGTAGAATGTCCTTCTTTCCCTTTTCCTTTACCACCTACGCATTTGATAAAATAAAAACAAATTGCATAATGCATTATTATGTAAACATAATAAACACAATAATTTTGCAATGTTTTTTTATCTATAAATTATCTTATCAATATTGAATATTGGTGCATAAGAAGTTCCCCGAACACTAGTAGAACGAGAACCCATTGATGAATGTCCTTGCCCTAATGCCGAAAACGACCATCTGTTAGCTTCCTCTTTCTGTCCTTGCCCTAATGCCGAAAACCCTAAACCCTAACCCTAAACCCTAAACCCTAAACCCTAACCCTATAGTTCTCTACTTGCTTTCGTTGTCTTTGTGTAATTTCATTCATCTTCATCTTTATCTTCCTCCGATTCTGAGTCAATTTCATACAAATCTTTAGGAATTGACGATGGATATGCTAGCTCATTTTCCACTTGCTGTTTTTTAAGCTTCTCGGCTGCTAAAGCTTTCTTCTTTTGATAAACAAAAGTACGGATCTCCTTCCTGACTTCAATAGAGACTCAATCACAACGTTTCACCGTGCCGGTTATACCAGCCAAATGAAGTTTCATTCTATGAATACCACCACTCGTAATTTTTTTATAATAATTGCATTTAACTTTCATTTTGTTATCACCAATTCGTGTACAATCCATCCATCCTGGATCTTCGACAACAGATTTGCCTCTACGATTTTCCTCATCGGCCATCTTCAATCATTCATAATTTTCTCTTTGTCTTGAAGAAGAAGATGACAATGTATTGTTGAAGTGATTGAAATCCGGGATGAATTTGATTTTTGATTTCTAGGTCCGAAGTTGGAATGTGAAGAATTTTGTTTGATAGTATGATTTGTGTTTTCTCTCTCCAAATGAGTGAGAATGTTATTGTTGCTGATGGTGTGAGAAGAACCAAGAAAAATTAGATTCCATCTATGTTTATGGTTTGGTGGAAGATAAAATAGGCTAGCTTTTTGTCGACTCAGAGACTCAGGCCTGACTCAGGCGATTCGCCATGTGACTTGGCTGATTCAGACATCGATTCAGGGACGGACCGAGTACTCGAGGTGAATCGGACTCGGCTCTCCCCAAAACCGATCCGATTCGCCGAGTACTCGGCGACTCGTTTCGAGTCGGCAAACCATGGTTCGTTCTTTTTGTTTTCCTTGTGATTTCAAGGTGTTCTAGATAGAAGTCGAGAACTTTAGTCTTGTTATCCGCGCTTTACGCTGCGTCACTATGTTTCATTCATGACACCTTTCTTGTATTCCTCATGCAGAGATTCCTTGCAGACATACTTTCAGTTTTGGCACTGACAATGTCAGTGGAAGGTGAACGGGTGAGTTTACTGTTTCCCTTTCATGCTCCATTTCTTCTATGTTTTCAGAAGACTGTGTTTCCTATTTTGATCAGAACCTTTTAATTATTTAGTTTTTCTTCTATAGGAGAGCTTGAAGTACAGATTGCTGGGATCTGAAGGTGATATTGGATCATGGGGCCATGAATACGTCAGGTAATTTCCCTCAGTAATAGTGTTTTAGTTTTGATATGTAACGCAACTGTTCCTTTTAACTCTTTGTATATAATCTCTTTCTTATTGTGATTTCATTGTATGCAAAAGTATCATCAAAAACCTATCGAGTGATATTAGTAGCTTAGGACACATATTAGTCACTGTTTTTCCTTATTAAACTTGAAAATTTTTATATCAGAAATTTGGCAGGGGAAATCGCACAAGAGTACTCAAAGAGACAGGTAAGCTTTTCTTGATTGACATGCTGTGATGTTTTGGCTGTTGTTCCTTTTTTGCTTTTTGTTGTCGTGATTTTTATCTCAAGAGATACTAGTTAAACGGATCTACAGAAGTAGTCGTTGCCTTCAGTCAGGGGTGTTTATAGATGGTGAGACAGGGAAGAGATGTTCAGACTGATGAATTATACGAATTAGTAGCTGAAGATGTGGGGGATTTCTTTTCTATAAGAGAACAAATGTTAACTTTGTATGCTCTGAAAATAAGAGGGAAATGTGAAAATTTTCCAGTTTGATAATCTTTGTTGGCTGACTGACAGCAGCTCGACAAGTGTTGCGCCGTTATGGTAGTGTGAAGTGTATAATAAAGGAGTTGAAACAACATTGTCCAATTACATTATAGCTCATAACTTCTTGCTCATGACTCCCGTGATTGGAGTGGAATATTATTGCTCTCTTCATCTGAATTTTATTACTGGGAGTCCGGGAGAGTACTGTCTAGATATTCCGTCGCCACAGCTCCATCTGTTTATTCTGTATTGACTGTTGATTCCAAGGGATAACTTCAATGATCCTTATATGTGGACACTTGTAACAGCTAACTTCATATGATCGATGGGGCATGTTCTTTTTCCTTTTTCTTTTTTCTTTTTTCTTTTTGCAGTTCTATGATTGTCTGGAAATAATTTGTGGTGACTTTTAACTGTTTCAGAGTGAAGAGGGACCTATTGATGATCTGATGGATCTGGTGCAACAAATAGTTAAATTTCACATGAAGGTCAGGATTAATTAAATACTCTTTGACAGCTCTATATTAATTTTATGCTATTGGTCTCATGATTTTTCTGTGTATCTTTTCAGCACAATGCTGAGCCTGAAGCCGTGGATCTCTTGATGGAGGTACTGCTGGACAATGATTTGATGGTTATGTTTTCAACTAGTAACCTGAGCTCAAATATAAAAGTGATCATGTTGGTTTTAGGTTGAGGACTTGGATCTTCTTGTGGAACATGTGGATGCTACAAATTTCAGAAGGACATGCCTGTATTTGAAGGCCACAGCAAGGTTTATCTCACATTACTCACTCTTCTATTTTGATAGTTTTCGTGTGTTCGTGCTTCTGTGATATCTTTGCCTGGGGTTATGGACATATTCGTCCTTGTGTTCACCTTAATATGTAGAATGTGGTAGCAACTTTCTGAAGCCACTGTTACAAATGGGCATTACAAATTAACAAGGTCTTTTAGAAAATGGAAGCAAATTGAAAACTTCTACTGATATAGTGGAAGAGTGTGTATTTATTAGACATCAATCTGATCTGATCTTCTGATTGGCCCTTGTGCATACACAAATTATTGTTTCTGATAGAGACTGTGACCCTTTTTTTGTATTATAATCCAGATTGCTTCCTGGTCCGGACGATTTATTGGTTCTCGACATTGCATATGCCATTTATATGAAGTTTAATGAGTTTGCAAGTGCATTGCAAATTGCATTGTCCCTTGACAACTTACAGGTAAGAATCTTATTTTCTTTATTTTGGACACAATTGAATGGTGCCGTGTATTATTGACTGTGTCTTGGTGATAATATCATGGCTATTGTCTTCGTGGAATACTTTCTTAGGCCAAATATTTACGCTTTGTATTTTGTTTGGCCATTTTATCTTCAGCTCTGTTTGGTGGGATTCCAAAAAAGAAATAAAAAGGTTCTGGTCTTATGGCCTAAGAGTTGAGATATGGTCAAGTTTTCTTGTTGTCCATGAACTTAAACACGTCTGTTTGATCTAAGAAATTAGCCTAGTCGATCAGCTCATAACCCCAAACTAAGGGCCATTAGAATTAATTATTGGTAGTCTTTGTTTTGCCCTTAATCATGGAAACTTGCTGCAGTGTAGTGTAGCTGTTTCAATGTTTGAGTTCTGTTTTTACAGCAATTGGTAAAATCGAATGAGTGGCAGCATGCCTTTCTTGTGATCTTACGCTGTCTATTTATTGCAGTATGTGAGCCAAATTTTTAAAACATGTAATGATGATCTTCAAAAGAAGCAGTTTGGCTACGTCATTGGGCGACAGGTAATCCTCTGACTATAGATTTTTATGTTCTTGTGCCTTGACAACGAGATGGAGCTTGAAATATGGATCTGCACATCATTGGCCAAGATAGAAGATTCTATGTACTATTAGTTGTTCGTTTACTTTCTCATGAATAGGCTGTAATAAATTATGAGCCCTATGCCTGAAGATGTCAAATATATGAAGCATGCGATTTTTCGTTATTTTATCTTGGCCTTAGAGCTGGTCTACTCGAAATGATCATTCAAATATTGTATGCTTGTTTGGGGCAGTTTCCTTCCGTAATAATTTGTGTCTTCTCGGTACAACATGCTCAAATTGTCAATATCCTGTCGAAAATGAGTAATGATTATTGATATATTCAAATTTATAGAGTAAGTACAGATAATAGGATCGTACCGGCATCTTGTGGATTCTGCATTGCTGTTTGCTGAACGGTCTTCGCTTTCATGCAGGGAGTCCCATTTGTGCTCGATGAGAGTATGATTCCAGATGACAATCTTAGGGAGGAAGTACAAGATCTCATCAACAATACGAAGCTGAGTGAAGGCTTTCTAACCCTTGCTCGTGATATAGAGGTTATGGAACCAAAGTCTCCTGAAGACATTTATAAGGTTAACCATGAAATTTATTTCACACCATGATGTCTTATGTAGCCCTTCCTTCAGCATTGAATATTTCATATGGTTATGTAGTCAACTGGTCTTGTTTCCTTTTTTGCAGGCACAT
>JAOVYX010017098.1:0-22996 GCA_035668315.1 Drosera spatulata | reverse complement strand
GGTGGAGAGTATCGGGTATTCATTATCCAATATTGAGGAACATGGCACGGGATTTGTTATGTGCACAAGCTTCAACGATGGCTTCCGAGTCTTGTTTTTCCGCAAGTAGGAGGGTGTTTGATGAGAGAAGAAGCCGTTTATGCCCATAATCATTGGAGTGTTTGATTTGTTGGAAGGACTATCTTGATGTCAAGTATCGTGAACAAGACAAGAAGGAGGAGGAGCGACAAACACATTGGATGGGAGCATGGAAGAGATGGATGAGACAATTCAAAATCTAGAGTAGATGATTTGAGCTAATTTGTGTTTTTGTCATTCTCGACTCGAGGTAAGGTTTATGTCCCTCTCGTTTTGTAGTATGTACACATATCAATAAAATATCAAGGTCTCGTCCAGAACCTAAATAAGTTTGGGGTTAGTCGGTGTAAGATAATATTGTTCGATACATTTGTGATCAGGTGTCTATTGGGCAGAACACATGAAAAACGTCACTGTTTCTTAAAAACCGTTACCGTTTATTGTAGACAAAGTTGCATCTTTTGGGCAGAACGCTGGGCTTTTTGAAAACCTTAAAACTGTCAACGGTTCTTAAAAACGTTGACGTTTTTTCGTGAAGAATGTGTGCATCTTTTGGCAGAACGCTGGGCTTTCTGAAAACCTTAAAACTATCAACGTTTTTTAAGAACCGTCAACGGTTTTTGTGAAAACTGTGTGCATCTTTTGGGCAGAACGCTGGGGTTTCTGAAAACCTGAAAACCTGATATAGACAAGTGTTTCACATATAAAACATGTAATAATAATGTTACGATTATAAATTTAAAATTATTACATCAAATTAAGAAAAATACAATTTCGA
The DNA here is from genome assembly GCA_035668315.1 of Drosera spatulata. Lineage (NCBI taxonomy): Eukaryota > Viridiplantae > Streptophyta > Magnoliopsida > Caryophyllales > Droseraceae > Drosera > Drosera spatulata. The sequence continues at coordinate 22,140 of JAOVYX010017098.1, read as the reverse complement.
CGTATTTGTTACGCATTTCGACGTTACAATTAACACTATTTTGCTTACATGATTTATATATTGTGTAAGTATCAGAATAAGGTGTCGCACTTAAAAATATATATAAAATCAATTGTTTATTGATAGAAAATCTCAATTTGCCTATTACGATTGGTTAAGACTACAAAATATTGCGATAAAACTAAAGTTAAGAAATTAAAAATAATTAAAGGTGTAATTTATGACGTATTCCGTCGTAAAATTTTATATATGCAACGGATTCCATCGCAAAATGTTATATTTGCGACGGAATCCGTCGCATATGTTAAGTTCACAACACTTAGGGAAAAGGAACATATTTTTGAAGATATATTTTGCGACGGATTTCGTACCCAAAATATTATATTTGCGACGGATCCGTCACTGTAAAAGAGTTTTCAACCCTTAGGAAAAAAAATCGGTTTTTAGGAAAATGTATCTTGACTTTGCGACGGATCCGTCGCAAATCTAGGTTAAATTTTTTTATTCTGTTTTGCGACGGAATCCGTCGCAGAAAGAACTTTATATAACCTTCGAATTCCCCTTCTCTTTTCCTTCTCTTCACCTCGCCTCCGCCGTAGCCGCCTTCCTCGCCATCGCCGCAGCCGCCCTCGCAGACGCCCTGCTTCGCCACTGACGCTGCTGCCCCCGTAGCCGCCCCGCCTCGTCGTCCGTGCAGCCGCAGCCGTCCCCGCAGTCGCCCTGCCTCGCCTTGTTCCTTCGTCGCAGCCAGCTAGTGTCGCCATCGATGCTGCCGCCCCCGCAGCCGTCCCTGCAGCGCCACACCTCGCCGTCCTCCTTCGTCGCAGCCAGCCCGCTCGTCACCGCCGCTGCCGCCACCGAGTGTTGCCATCCGCCCGCCGCAGTCGCCCTCCTCACCACCGCAGCTGCCCGACACCGCTTCATCACCTGCAGCAGCCCCGCCCCGCCTCCTGTTCAAGGTTCTCATTTTATCTTTTATCATTACTCCGATGTGCATGCAGTGATAAATTTGTTGGATGTATGGAATGAAAAATGTGTGTTTGTGTTGCGAAAATGATGATTTGCTCGTGTTTGTGAAGTCTTTCAACAACATAGCATGGATATAGACTTAAATTGAGCATATGTGATCTTAAATGGATAGTTAGTTTGACACTAGGCTATTGAATTGGTGCCTACGATAGTTGTCATAGTTGTTCTTAGTGTACAAATAGTTGGATGGTTAGGATCTAGTCGTTGACTTGGAATTTATGGTGATTTGTTCTTTCGTGGTATGTTTTGGTGTGGGAATCCAATCTTCAAAAATTGTTGAAGTGACGAACTTTGAATCTATCTTTATTGTCATTGCGAAGTAATGCCAAGGCAGCTTCGTTTTGCGTTGATAGCCTAGCATATCACTTATCTAGTTGAACTAGCTTAGGAGCCATATGTGCCTATGCGGTGTGTGGAATTTAAAAATCTATAAGCATAATTTTGTCATTGCTCTTTGAGGATAATTAGTTATGTGAACTCTATAAGCAGAAGTACTAAATGTGAACTCTTTAAACATAGTTAGTTATGCGATATGGAGTTAATTCGATATAGAGTTGTATCTTTATCAGTGACTACTATTGTTCAGGATTTAATATAGAAATTAGATCGAAATATTATAAATCAAGTTAGGAGTTACATCTTGGATGGAAGTTTCAATGTTACATGTAACATATATAATGTTATAAATCAACTTAAAAGTTACATCTTGCCTATAAGTTATATTTTGCAAAATAGAGCAAATGTTATCCATCAATTAATGCTTCATATTGGATTTAATACAGAAATTAGATCGGTATGGAGTTGTATCGATCTTGGATGTACGAACGATTGGATGGACGATACTTGAATCCCTGATTTATTGAAGGGATCGAAGAGTTTGTACAGAATACTCTTCAACACGACGAGGGTCGTCTCCCGGGATGTTTAAGATATCCTTGTACAAAATGTAAGAACGGGAGATTTCAAACGGTGGATGATTTGAAGTATCACCTAATTACTAGGGGATTAAGGAATAATTATTATGTTTGGGTGTATCACGACGAACAAAGTGGTGCGGTACCTCAAGCTGATTTTCCTGGTCCTTCCAATGTCTCTCAGCCCATGAACAATATCGAGGGCATGCTAGTTGATGCCTTTCGATCCGAATATTATGAAGAGACCGAGGCAACAAACGAACATGCATATGACGAGGGTCCCCCTTATGAATCCAAGCATTATTTTGACATGTTGAATGCCTCGCAGTCTCCTCTTTACGATGGTTACAGCTTGTCTTTGTTGGCCGTTCCTTCTCGGCTTTTGACTCTGAAATGTGAATACAATCTACCCCATAGAGCGATTGATGGAATCTGTAAGTTGTTGAAGGACGTGTGCCCCTCAGATAATATAATGAAGGACGGGATGTACGACATCAAGTCTCTCATGAAAGGGTTACATCTACCTATCGAGAAGATTGAATGCTTTCGTAATGGTTGCATGTTGTTTTAGAAAGTTTATGTGGGATTGGAAAGATTCTCTATATTTAATGCAGACGGGGTTTTCCTAATGCAAAAGTGTTTTTTAAAATATAAAAACGACATAGGGTTAACACTTGCAAAGTTAATTGCATGGCAATTTAACACAAACTAAGCGTATTTCGTAACATTGCAAATGTCTTCTTCTTCTACATCTAGAGGGAGAGGTGGAGCCTCACGTAGAGGCTCAGGATCTCGTGGAGGGAGGAGGCAGCAGACCTAGGGGCATCTCAGTTTAATATCATGGCGTCAGTCCCAGGACTTGATGCCTCGATTCGAGAGCCTGGGAAGGCATCTCAGCCATCTTCACGGGTATCTACCAGTGGACAGTCATCTAGTAGACATTCTCGTGCATCTCAGCGGACACATCCAGATCCTAACAGTTCCCTACATCCTGACACACATTGGTATAAATTTTTTGATGTTTCAATCTTCATGACTTCCTTTCATATTGTCCAATGTTTGCTAATATCAAAGCGCATATTAAAATAATTTGTAGGTTTTATCATGGTGATGTAGTCAGAGGGACAGTTGCTTCATTCCAGGCTCTCTATGAGGAGCCATGGATGAACTTTGGAGAGGTCCCCATGGTTATTCGGGATCGTATGTTCGGGTATTTTCAGGTATGTGTTTAAGTTTAATTCTTCTGATAATTTAGGGTTTAGGTTCTTTAGATGATGATTCCTGCCCTCCGGAGCAGTGACATCCCGGGTTAGCCGGGCATTGACATATGTAGTTTTGTAATGTAATAATGTAATGTACTTTGGAATGTAATTTTCTGTTTTATATGATTTTGGAATGTAATTTTTAGAGATTTTATTTGTGACATTGTAATCTTTAAATAGGTATTTTGGTGAGTTTTTGTAATTATTATTAGTTTTTTTAAAAAAATTTACATTCTGCGACAGATTCCGTCGCAGAATACAATAAAGTTATATCATTATATTTATTTCTGCGACGGATTCCGTTGCAAAAATAATAAAATTCATTCTAAATAACACTTACTTATGCTACTGAATCCGTCGTAGAAAATACTTTTTTTTAATTATTTAATTATATTAAGAAATTAATTTAATGATTATCTGCGACGGAATTCGTCGCAGAATAAAGTAATTTTAAAAAATTATATTTTGCGACGGAAAAAGTTACTCCGTCGTAATATAGTTATATTTACGACGGATTCGTCGCAAATTATTGGTTTTGCGACGCCATTGATGACGAGGGAATATGCCGTCCCAAATTTCGTCGTAATTAATCTCTGCGATGGAATTTTTCCTTTTTGCGGCGGGTTAATTTCGTCGTAAAGTGATGCAGTTTTTTGTAGTGTATCTTTCCCTTACGACTATCCTTAATAGAAATAGAATCATTAGTAAATGTCATAGAACAATCATTATCAACACACAACTTTTTCACGGATAAAAGGTCGGGAGCATGCAACACATTTCTTAAGGTGAGAGATTTAGTGGAAGTGGGAATCGACACTTTTCCAATATGTTTTATAGGCAAAGAATTTCCATTAGCGACAGTGATAGAACGTGAACCAAAATAAGAATACAAGCGCTGCAAAATACCTAAATGAGGAGTTATATGCTCGGTCGCACCTGAATCAGGATATCAAATAGAATCAAAAGTTTCTCCAACTAATGATGCTGAAAAAGACTTGGGTAAGTCTTCTGCAACATAAGATGATTGAACCTATGATAGCATTTGTAAATTAAATTAATATAAATAAGATATTAAATTAATATAAACAAGATATTTGGTCTTGAGCCCATGTATTTATATTATTTCATTACCTCAGATAAGATATCTGTTTTAGGTATTGTAGGAATATCTTAACTTATCAGATAAATTAACTAATCAGAAAATATCTTATCTTACACATTACCTAACTCTATAAATAGGCCATAGGGTTAGTCTATGAGATATATCAATTATACATATTCACATAAAATTATCGAGTTCCTTCTACTCGTTGGCTCATCCGTAGGATCTAAGGTGTGGAATTCGTACGTGTTGCTGGGTTATATTTTGGCTCACGTCACCAAACGAGATCCGTTCGGGAGACGACATCAACGCTTCCGCACGTGGAGTTCATAATTACTTAATCAATGTGAGTATTCAAATTCCCTTATTTAGATCGTCGATATACATATTATTCCAACATTGGTATTAGAGCATGCGTTTTTTGTTTGGATAATTCCATATCATTAGATCTCGTTAATGATGAAAATCCAATTTTTGTTTAATGTCTTGCGCTCTTTTTATCAAATTTAATAAAAATAATTTGATTGGATGTAATTATGTAATGTATTTCCACACATAGATCCAAAAACCTCCAACCCATAATCAGCAGTATTAAAGTGATGAAGAGATCAAAGACCATATGAGTAAGAAGCAGGATGCAAACTTAGTTCAAGTTGTTGAAGATGATTCTTAAGAGCTGCGGTAGAGTTGGGTGCGCGCCTTAGAAATCAACGAATCAATCTCAAATTGACCTAGGATGATGCAGAATAAAGCACAAAGCAGAGCTGCGATCTGTTCATCGCGCTTGGCTTCGTAAATATGGCTTGATGGGTTCCGTGGCCGAGGAAAATCTCTGAGTGCTGCGACAAGGCAAAGTCGCGCCACGGATCGATGGCAATAGGCTCAATGAGGTATGATTTGTTGCCTTGATGAGGGATTGTTCAGTCTCTGTGGACATGGTGCGAAGATGTTGCTCGCTGACGGTGAAAATCAAGGACGATGCTGCTGGTCTACTCAGGAAAAATCCAAAGATGTCTGAAGAATATAGAAACCGACTCGTGTGTGTATGGTTCTTATTGCCGATGATGTGCAGGCTTCAAGGGTTGCAAAGTTCTTTTGGTTATTTTTTTTTAAACCTTAGATAAAATTAAAACTACTAAATTTAATGGGAGTAAGTGGAGCATAATATTAAATGAATATTGATCGAACATGTGTGAACACTTCGTTGTATTCTGTTTTGTAGGGTTGAACCAAAAGGATAATTATTTGGTTTAATTATCTATAGATATAACATGTGACTAACCTAACAAGTATGATATAAATAAATTTGATTGTGCTATTTGGTCCCATTATTAATCCGACAAATATTGTCCGTGTTCGTTAACGTTGATTTTATTTTTAATTAGTATTTTTACACTATTTGGACAGAACGAGCTCCTCTAACGGATAGATATTTAGAAATATTATGAATTATATTGTTGAGAATGTGGATAATTTTAGCATCTCCAATATTTTATGTATAGTTTCGGAGATGGACATGTATACCACATTAACTATATAATCGTAAATATTCCCCATTCAAATATCATGACGAAATACTAAGCGACATGGTTATTTTATGTCATGGGACCCCATATTCGCTATTTGCATGTTAATAAAATAAAATTATAAATGACATGATTATTGTACGGATCGAGGATCCCATGTCCGTTATATACATGCTAAAAATAAACGAAAAGGAAAAGCGTTACGTTATATCCTTTTGTAATAAATTTTTACTTTTACACTATTTGAATAGTAGAGCGCCCTTAAATGGTTGAGGCTAAGAACATAAAACTTTGGCTAATTTGGTGTCTAACGCAAGTAGTTCTCTAATTACGTCCTCAAGATGTGGTATCCTTCCACTTACCTGGCCAAATTCGATTTGACCTGTTGGTGTCTAAGGAAAGTGGTTTTCTAATTAGGTCCGCATGATGCGGATAGCCACCTACTTACCTGGCCAACTCGGTGAAAGAATTGATTTCCTATTCAAATACCGTGGCGAAATAAAAATTAACTTCAAGTGGATAGTTTGAATTGGATAGAGCACCTTAAAATTTTCTAAGAAGACTACAAGTCGCCTCTTTTGGTCATGTGGGGGTGAGCTCAGCGATCCTTCCTTGCACAATTTGAGGTGGGGCGTAGTACAATTAGAAAAGGTTTTAAGAGTAGCTCCCTACATATGCCTGAAAGAGCGAATAAGTGTCTCATGTTTATTCCTATTCCTCATTTTTGTAGTGATATGGTAATATTGAGATCGCTTTCGTTAGATGTGCTCGAGGGGTGCACATTGGATGGCAAGAACTATTCAGTTTGATGCCACCATGTACAGCTCGCCTTGGAGGTTAAGGAGCTAAAAGATCACACTCTGACCAAAATGGTTGCTCCTGGGGAAGGCGCAACCCAAAACCAACAAAGGAGATATGAAAAGTGGGTCAAGGATGATAAGAAAGCACGAGTTTGTATATTGGTCTCGCTTGCTGACGATCTCCTTGCTGAGTTCATCCCTATTCCATTGGTTTATAACATGAAGGTAGTCATCCGAGATACTTACAATGGTATCTCTGTCACAAGGCTGCGATCTCTCATTATGTAATTTGAGTGTTATTCCATCAAGGAAGGTGACGATGTGAAATCTCACATTCAAATCATGTCCAACATGATGAGAGATTTGATCGCAAGTGGACATCAGCTTAGTGACGAGCATAAGGCGCTTTCAATACTTAAGCCATTACCAAAGTCATGGGATGACTTTGTAATGCAGATGACACATAATGAGAGCATAAAAACTCTCAAAGATGTCAATTCTCATTAAGAGCTTGAAGTAGATTGCCGCGGCCTTGGAGGCTCGCACTCAAAAGCTTTATACACTCGAAGAAAGAATTAGCGCAAGACAAAGGGGTCTCGCAGCGACAACAAGCCACAAGGTGGCAATAAAGGACCTAAGAAACAATTATCACCTCAACCTAAGGTGGGAGAAAAGAGAAAGCATACGCGTCGTGGGATTCGAGGGGTCCAGAGTTCAGAAAGGAAAGCCAAACAAGGAAGATGCTTCAACTGCGACAAATAAGGATATTTCGCTCATGATTGCACTGAGCCGAAGAAGATATCCTCTTATTCCCAATCTTGTGTTAATATGATTACATATGCACTCTTCGCGCATTCTAATCCATCCGGGGTTTTGGATTTAGGAGCGATGCAACACGTAGCATAAGATCATAGAGGGTTCACGAGATATCGAAAGATTCCAATGGGCAGTCATTCTTTATTCATGGGTAATAGCACGGTAGAGAGCGTTCTTTATTCTGAAGCTTAGTTCTGGACGAACATTACTTTTAGAGAATGTTTTGCATGCACCGGGGCTTAGGAGGAATCTCGTTTCAGTTCAAGCATTAGCTTCTATTGGTTTTCGTTTTGTAATTGATTCGAACTCCATGGATATTATTATTGATGGACATATCTTTACTAAAGCTCATATAATGTATTGTTTTTTTGTTCTTGATGTTGGTGATTTTGCTTGCACGGTTTGCAGTTCCAAATCTTTTGTGAATTGGCATGCTAGATTAGCTCATATTGGACTGGAAAGGATGACTAGGTTGGCTAGATGCGGCCTAATGGCTCCGCTCACCACTGTTGATCTTCCAATATGCGAGTCTTGCTTGATTGGAAAAGCAGTGCACAAACCATTTGGAAAGGGATTGCGAGCTGATAATCCTCTAAAGCTTATTCACTCAGACATATACGGTCCTTTCAATACTCATGCTCGTAACCGATCATATTATTTCATCATATTTATAGATGACTTTTCGAGATATGGTCATGTTTATTTGATTGCTCATAAGCCTGAGGCCTTGAGATGTTTACAATGCTACATAAAAGAGGTTGAAAATTAGCACGGTAGAACTGTGAAGGTTCTTGGAGTGATCGCAGACGCGAATATCTATCTGAGCAATTTATACTGCTCTGTGAGGAAAAAGGGATTTGTAGGCAACTAACGACACCTCATATGCCGCAGCAAAATGGTGTTGCTGAGCGAAGGAATCGTACATTGTTAGACATGGTAAGAAGTATGATGGCGCAAGTGAATCTCCCCTTATCGTTTTGGGGTGATGCATTGTTGACCGCTGCCTACATATTAAATAGTATGCTGAGCAAGTCAGTACCTGATACACCTTATGAAAGGTGGACTGGGCTTAGGCTTAGTCTAGGCCATATGCGACCATAGGGGTGCAGGATTTGTGCATATTCCTTCAGCTGAAGTTTCAAAGTCAAACCCAAGAGGACGCAAAGGGATATTTATCAGGTACCCCGAGCAGTCAAAGGGATATGTGATGTTATGCAAACAATCAGATGGCATATTGACTGAGATTGATACGTGAGATGTGATATCCTTCGAGGATGAATTTTCTAGCAAAGACGAAGTGAAGAAGGATGTTCAACTCTATGAGTTAGATATTGAAGATGTCACTACTGGATCGATCACCAAAGGTGGTGAATTAGCTCATAATGTCGTCAATGATCATAGTGAAGATGCTGCTTTGAGTGGGAGCACTCTTATTGATGTGCTCCTAGTGGGAGCACTATGGAACCAATGAGAGCTTACAAACTCCTATAGATATGAAAATCGAGCCTTCTAATCCTTCTCCACAAAAAGTTAAGCGAAAGGCTGTCCCACATAAGAGGTTTGACGATGAGACTTTTATCGCTGAGTTCGTAGATCGTGCGGGCCGAAATGGGATACTTTTGGAAATGCAGCGGAAAGTAAAGTGGATTGATTGTGTTTGGCTTGATGCAAATCTCCTGTTATGCATCTGTCGAATGCAAAGAATGCTTGCTCGGCACCTATTAAAAGAGCGCAATCTCACAGCTAAGAATTTGGACCTCGCTTTGAGCATAAGGCTCATGAGGGAGATAGCGTGTCACTTCTTGATGTAACAGTGATAGACTGGGGTGACGACGAGTTCCTATTTTCTTGTGTGATGCGATATGTTTCGTCTCGGTAGAGGGTTATAGTCATATTAGCTCCAACCTGGATTTCTCGTTTTGATCGCATGTCTTATTTTCAAATATGAGGATTAAGCGCAGGAATTGAGATTTGAGCTCGAATAAGGTTACGATGACAGATTGACATAGAGGTTATGAGCGTGTGAGTAGGAGATGCAAATTAAACTAATGTAAACAAGATATTAAATTAATATAAACAAGATATGTTGCCTTGGGCCCATGCATTTATTTTATTTAATTATATCAAACAAGATATCTATTTTAGATATTGTGAGAATATCTTAACTTATCAGATAAGTTAACTAATTAAAAAATATCTTATCTTGCACACTTCCTAAATCTATAAATATAGGCCATAGGGTTAGTGTATGAGATATATCAATCATACATATTTACATAAACCTATCGAGCTCTCTCCACTCATTAGCTTATCCGTTGGATCTAAGGTGTGGAATTCGTATGTGTTGTAGGGTTATACTTTGGCGTACGTCACCAAACGAGATCCGTTCGTGAGACGACATCGACGGCATCAACGCTTCAGCTTGGAGTTCATAATTACCTAAATTCGAACTCCGTTATTTAGATCGTCGATATATCTGTTATTCCAATAGCATTTCAATGCGCTATGTCCTGGTTTGGAGCAGATATGGTGAACTATAGGACCTGTTCCTAGCCCACCATGTGAACCACCATCGTTGCCTCGCCCCCATCGCACGACCAGAGTTACTGCCACCATGATTTTCACTGTGTCCACGGTTATTGCCAAACTGAGTTATACCATCACGTCGACTAGAAAAATTTTCGTTTGCATTGCCCCCTCCTTTACCTCCTCTACCTCTGATAGCATGAGCACCAAGACCACCTCTACCAGAAGAGGTCGTAAAGGCCATAGGTTGAGAGGCTTCCTCATGATTGAATCCACTTCAATTGTTGCTCGTGATGAATTAACTTGTTATGAATATCATCAAAGCTCAGGGGAACATTATTATAGTTGTCAAAGCTGTGACAAATTGTCCATATTGAGAAGGCAATCCACGAAGAGCAAACCAAATGATCTGTTATGGCGGAAGGGGCTTATTGATTGCAGTAAGAGTGTAATATCCCTGAAAATCTGGTAAATAAAAAAAAAAAAAAGAGAAAAGATATCAGGTTTTATCTTCACGAGATACAGCCCATGATTTCCTCCGTAAAAAGCTCAACAACCTCTTAATAAAAACTGCATCAACCCACGTTCAATCATATCATCCCAGTGGAGAGCAGAGACAACCAAAAGGGTAAGTGATCCCGTCTCCGTTTCTGTTTTCGTTTCACCTTCGTCTCATCGTCATCCCCGTACGGACCCGGCCGTCCGGACGTCGGCCTTGGCTTCGCAACCGTCGCTTGGCCGGAATCCGCCAGAGCCAGCGTCGCCAGGGCCAGCCGCCGCAGGGGCCGCCCTTGCCGAAGCCCAGCCACTCTGCCCGCTTCCGCCGGACGCCGCCTACCCAAGCCCCGTCTGTCCCAGATCCGGTGCCGCCTCCAGCCGAAGTCAGCCGCCGCCTGGCCGTCCTTCCCCGCCCGTCCCGACGCCGTCACTCTTGTCTCGAGTCTACGCCGCCGCTGCCAAGATGGAAAGTCGCAGCCGCCGTTGCCGGGGATGGATTCCTTGTCACCTCAGGACGTCGCCGCCGTCATCGGAGCCCAGGGAAGCCGCCACCGTCGTCGCCCGAAGTCCGGCTGAGCTGTCGCCATCGCCCGAGCGGCCCCGAGCCTCGCCCGACGTCGCCTGTCCCGAGCCCCGCCTGTCCCCGCCTCGCCCTGACTCGCCCTGCCCTGTCCTTCCTCGCCGGGACCATCTCCGGTCACGGGTGGCCCAAACCCGGCCTCTGCCGGAATTTCCTTCCCCGTCGCCCAAAATCCCTGAGCCAGCCTCCCATGTCCCTGTTTGGCCTCAATAAAAAAAAAGGAGAAACGAAAGGGGATTTATCCCCTGTGAATATAATTAGGATTATGTACACTTATGTGTACATAATATATTATTTTTACGTTTTAAAGTTTTACAAGAAGGCTGATATTATTTATTTTATTGAAGGTACGCACGTTACGCAGGAGCGGAATTAAGCTTGAGGAATTATTTGAAGGATTTCCTGATTTATAAAAATGACAAGGTAACACACATTGTTACCTTATTTATAATAAATGTGCGTGTGTGAATTATTTTTGTGACCGCCTAGATTACGTGATTAAACTAAAATAAAATCTGGGTGCTTGCATGACTATTTGTCTGCCTGAATTTTGCATGCTTGAATAAATCACATGAAATAACGGTAACGATGCAAAATTAGAATATTTATAGATTATTATAAATATTTTTATACATGTCCTGTTTCTTTTTGGGTGACTCCTGTGCATGAATTATTTATATTGTGACATAAATAAATTATGAAATGTTACAAACTTCTTGAATTGGATATCATGTGGGATTTAATTATCTAAAAATCCCGAGTATAATTAAATATGGTCTCTAACGCCATGGTAGTCGCCTGCTCTACATGGAATTAATAAATTAATTTCATGTCACATGCTTGAGCAACCTAAATCCTGAATCCTGAATCCTGAACCCTGAATCCCGAATCCTGAATCCTGAATATAAATAAGTTTCCTGAAAATAACAATGACTGGGAGAGTTACAGTTACATGACTAGCTAGGGAGGGACCGAACATCCCTTTCGCGTGCACGCAGCGGCAACGAGTGTTGGCCGGGTCAGGTTAAGGTTAACCATCCTGGGTCGCCTGCGGAGACCATAATGCCTGTTTAATAGTTCCTAGTACGGCCATACTAGGTAACTATATTCCTGAGGTAACTCCTCCCATGTCATCAATCTGTAAGAGTCACGAAGATTAGCACGGCATGACCTGTAATACATGAAGCTTGGTTCAATCCGAACAACTAAAAGCAATGTTAATATTACTGTTATCCTGAACGTTCGTGATTATAAGTATTTGTATTCTCCTGCTTGGCATATGCTTGCTCGATGTTGTTTGCATTACATCCTGCTTGTGCATGGGAAACACATGATAGAATAAGCATGTCGGACCCCTGAAATGGGCATGTATTCTGTGTTACTGGGCTTCCAAGCTCACGGTTACGTGTTTGTTTCAGGTATTGAGCGATCGTGGATTGGATAGTCATACAGCGATGCTGAATAGATTGGGACTATAGAATCGTTTCCTTTATATTTCCGGATAGAATAAAAGCATTTTATGCGACGGAATCCGTCGCAGATTTCATTATATGTGCAACGGATTCCGTCGCATAAATAAGTGTATTTTAGAATGAGTTTCATTGTTTCAGAGACGGAATCCATCGCAAAGATTAGTATCATGAAATATAACTTAATTATATTATGCGACGGAATCCGTCGCAGAATGTAATTTATTTTAAAAAATAAATAATAATTACAAAAACTCACTAAAATACCTGTTTAAAGATTACAATGTCACGAATAAAATCCCTAAAAATTACATTTCAAAATCATATAGAATAGAAAACAACAATAAACATATAAGTAATACAACCTTACATATGTCAATGTCCGGCTAAGCCGGAATGTCGCTACTCTGGAGGGTAGGAATCATTATTTGGACTCGGAGGGAATCTACCCATATCAGCGCCAGCATCTGCCTGACAGGTGGAGTTGGGGTCAGCGCCCATCTGCCTCATCAAGAAATCAATCTTAGCCTGCATCCGTTCCATGGCCTGCTGTTGGGTGAGAACCTGCTGCAGCAACTTCTGATGCTCCTCCAAAGATACTCTTGAGCCACGAACAGACTGTGACTGTGACCTGGAGATAGGAGACAGTTGGCTCTTCGGGTAGAACTGAGCGGCAGCAGACCCAATATCGTAGACCCTTCCCTTCTGTGGCCTTACGAGCTCGATGTATGTATGGAAAGCGGTTGCTGCAAGCTAATGCTGGGAGGCCTCTGGATCCATAGACGAATCGGCCTGCAACTCAGGATGTTGAGCGAATCACTCCAAAAATGAATCCTGCGACTTTCATGCTAACGAGTTAGAATAGAAATAAAGGAACATAATTAAAAGGTAACAATTAGTGAAATAAATGGCTTTAAAATTCTTACCCGAAAATGGATAGCCGTCTCATCGGCCATGAGAATGTCAGCTAGTGACTTTCCTGCTAGTATGACCTCTACAATGCTCGGAGTACCCAGCTTCTTATGGGTCTCCACGAAGAGCTCAAACTCCGTCGTCTTTATCTTCAAACCAATCTCCTGAAAAATATTTCAAATAATAAATACGATAAAATTTTGTGAAACACACGATGTCAAATAATTTAACTTAAATAATCCTATTTACCATTCTCTCTACGACGGCGAGGGTTGACATACAACCCTGGGAGTGTGTAGCATGTCCCTGAGATCGATTCCTTGCGTTAATTCTTGATCTCTTCAGGATCTCAGGGGACATGCCATATCGATCCATGAGGCGTAGACCAACATCGGCACTGATCCAAGGGACTGGACATGCTTCTATGTCGTCGCAGCCCTGAAGAGTCACTCGCGCCCTGTACATGGAGTCCCGCATACGCACATCCAACTTGGCCTCCCAAGCTGCACATACTTGGGAGTCCAAGGAGGAATCCCAAGAAAACAAAGTCCGCAATAAAGAGAAAATAACTTATGAACTATATATATATTAGAAGAACTAAAAATATTATGAATGGTAAGTAATCAGAAAAATTAAACTTAAACACATACCCGAAAATACCCGAACATACGATCCGGAATAACCGTGGGAACCTCTCCAAAGTTCATCCATGGCTCCTCGTAGAAAGCCTGGAATGAAGCAACTGCCCCTCTGGCTACATCACCATGATGAAACCTACAAATTATTTTGATGTGCGCTTTGATATTAGGAAACATTGGACAAATTATCTATGAAAGGAAGTCATGAAGATTGAAACATGAAAAAAAATATATACCAATGTGTGTCAGGATGTAGGGGACTGCTAGGATCTGGATGTGTCCACTGAGATGCACGAGAACGTCTACTACTAGCTTCAGATGATTGTCCAGCGGTAGATATCCGTGGAGATAGCTAAGATGCCTCCCCAGACTCTCGAATCGAGGCATCAAGTCTTGAGACTGATGCCATGATATCAAACTGAGATGCCTATAGGTCTGCTGCCCGTGAAGTGATCTCATTGCCAGGATCGGAACATCGATCCTGGCTCTTCCCTCCACGTGAGGCTCCACGCCTGCCTCTAGATCCAGAAGAAGAAGACATATGAAATAATACGAAGTACGCTTAGCTTGTGTTGAATTGCTATGCAATTAACTTTGCAAGTGTTAAACCTATGTCGTTTTTTATATTTTAAGAAACACTTTTGTATTAGGAAAACCTTTAGTCCTCTTCGTCGTTATCCTCCCTATCGTTATCATTCTGATCATCCTTCCCATCCTCTTCATCTATAGCCTCATCTTCAGCTTCTTCATCCTCCTCTTCTGTTTCAATCTCGTCTTCTGCTTCTTCTTCCTCTTCTATGTCTATGTCATCATCATCATCATAATGGTCATCATCATCGTAATCATCATCATCATTATTCTCATAATCTTCTTGCCCCAAAGCTTCAAGAATGGGTGGATTCTTAGTCAAGTCTTCTTGATATGCATCTTCCATGGCTTGCGGTGCATCAATTGTTGATTTTGATTTCGTTTTGAAGACTGCCCACCACTTGGATTGTCGTGGTGCACACCCTGTATAAGGGGCCTAATAGACCTGGATAGCTTATGTGGCGAGGACAAAAAGATCATAACGACCTCTATATCTTGATGTGCGATCAATATCCACAATCCCATAACTAGGATGCACATTCAATCCCGATACAGAATCGAACTACTCATATTTGAATAGGACTGTCTCCAGAGTTCTGAATCCTGGGGCTATGTATTGAAGTTTAACAATATCAACGAGGATCCTGTAGTACTCCAGATCGCCATCCCCTTTCACGCATACCCCCTAGTTGGCCGTTACTTTTCCTTTTCCACGTTCGTATGTATCGAAAAGAAAGTCATTCACCACATTCTGTTTGAACTTGTTCACATAAATCGCAGGTTCAGAAGCTATTGCTTTAGCTGAAAGGTCATATTGCGTTAGCTGAAAGGTCATATTGCAAACGCTCCATCATGGTAGGAATCCCTGAAAGACCGAGAAACAACTCATCTCTACTACGAATCCCGAACGGGGGGACAAGCTCAATCCTGTGCTTTCTAAATCCACTCCTGTTCTTACAGAAAGGGTGTCCCAGTGATAGAAAACGACGATGGCAATCAAACCATGAATGTTTCCTCCCATCCTGAGATAGAATGACTGGGTCCTCTCTATGCAATGAGAACAAGCCAAGCGACCGGCAGTGCTCCAACCAGACATCATCCCATATGCAGGAAAATCGCCTATGGTCCAAAGAAAACAATCCCTCATCTGAAAGGTTTGACGCTTACCAACATCGTATGTTGGCTTTCCTACCTCCCACAGCAACTGAAGCTCCTCGATCAGAGGTTGTAAGTACACATCTAGATCTCCTTTCGGACTCTTTGGGCCAGGAATGATCATGTTCAGGAATAAATAAGGTCTCTTCATGCAAATACTAGGAGGAAAGTTGTAAGGTGTGATAATGACGGGCTAACAAGAATACTCTTTTGCTAACTTCCCAAACGCTGCAAAACCATTGGTGCAAAGTCCCAGACGAATATTGCGTGGCTCCGTCGCAAAGGACGAAAAACTCTGGTTCTGGTGTTTCCAAGCATCCCTATCAGAAGGATGTGCCATCACTTCGTCAGCTCGGCGTGAAAAGACATGCCAAGTCATGTTTTCACTGGTGGAGCTGTTGGCATACAACCGCTACAATCTAGGAGCTATAGGAAAATACCGTAAAATACTCACAGCAGAACGACCCTTACAACGACTCTTCTCCTTATAACGGTGAGCATTACATATGGAGCGTCTTTCCAATCCCACATAATCATTTCAAAATAACATGCAACCATTAGGACATCAATCAATCTTCTCGACAGGTAGATGTAACCCTTTTATGAGAGACTTGATGTCGTACATCCCGTCCTTCATGATATTATCAAGAGGGCACACGTCCTTCAACAACTTACAAATTCCATCGACCGCTCTATGGGGTAGGTTATATTCACATTTCAGAGTCAAAAGCCGAGTAGCAACATCCAACAAAGACAAGGGGTGCAACCATCATATAGAGGAGACTACGAGGAATTCAACATGTCAAAATAATGCTTGGATTCATAAGGGGGACCCTCGTCATATGCATGTTCATTTGCAGCCTCGGTCTCTTCATAATATTCTGCTGGAAAGGCATCAACTAACATGTCCTCGATATTGTTCATGGGCTGAGGGACCCGGAAAATCTGCTTGAGGTACCTCACCATTTTGTTCGCCGTGATACACCTAAACATAATAATTCCTCCTGAATCCCCTAATAATTAGGTGATACTTTAAGTCATCCATCGTTTGAAATCTCCCGTTCTTGTATTTTATACAAGGACATCTTAAACATCCCGGAAAATGACCCTCGTCATGTTGAAGAGCATTCTGTATTAACTCTTTAATCCCTTCAATAAATCGGGGATTCAAATGTCGCTCATCTAATCGTTCGTACATCCAACATCGATATAACTCTATATCGATCTCATTTTTGTATTAAATCCAATATGAAGCATTATTTGATGGATAACATTTGTTGCATTTTTCTTAATGCAACTTATAGGCAAGGCGTAACTTTTAAGTTGATTTATAACATTTGGATCATTTTGTATCATGAAACTTCTATCCAACATGGAGCACAATCCCATGCACGAATGCTGGAGCTGGCCTAGTAGGGAATCTCGATCAATTTCATCACGGCTTTGCTATTGAAAAAGAAGTATTTCCTTCTTGTTATTTTAGTTGAAAATAAATTATAATGACAAGATCCCAAGACGAAAGCATATTGATTTGGACCTAAGCTTGGAAACAACTGTGGATATTTACATCACCCCGAGACATAATTCAATGCTCAAACTCAATTCACACACTATATCAAGCGTATCTGTACCAAACAAGAAAGCTTGTTATCATAATGAACATTCCTAAAGAAATAGATTTCACTATCACATTCAAGCAGCAACACGCAAGCCAATTACATCACATATCAAGTAACAACAACAAGCAACAATCAACAATCAATAAGCAACAAGCAGCAACATGAAACGAGCACCTTGAATAGGAGGCGGGGTGGAGCGGCTGCGAACGGCGTCGGCGACACAGGTAGGAGGCTACGGCGGTGGCGACAGTGGCGGTGGCGAAGCAGGCTGGCTGCGACGGACGAGGTACGATAGGAGGCGGCTGGCTGGCTCCTACCGCGAGGCACGACAATGCGAGGCACGACGAGGCGGGGCACGGCGAGGCGGGGCTGCTATAGGCGATGAGGCGACGACGGTGGCGACAACGACGATACACAGAGGAGACGGCTAGCTGTCTACTGCGGCAAGGCACGGCAAGGCAGGGCACAGCGGGATGAGACACGGCGAGGTAGGGTGGCTGTAGGCGGCGAGGTGACGGCGGTGGCGACAGGGGCGGTGGCGATACACGCTGGCTGCGGCTACGACGAAGGACTGAACGGCGAGGCGGTGCGATTGCGGGAGGCGAGGCGGCGTACACAGCGTCGAACGGCAAGGACGGTAGGGGGTGGACGGCGATGCCGGCGACAGAGAACGACAGCAGCGAAGATGGCGGATTGCAAGGGACAAAGGAAAGGGAAGAAGGAAAAACGGTCGACGGCTACCTCATTAAAAATATTTAACCTCGTTCTGTGACGGATTCCGTCGCAAAGAACCTCTTTATATTTAACCTAGAACTGCGACGGATCCGTCGCTAATCCTGTTTTTATATTTTAACAAAAAATTATATATATTTTTAATCTTATGCGACGGAATCCGTCGCAAACCATCAAAATTAGTCCAAATCCTCTTACATTCTCAAAAAATTATATATATTTTTACTCATATGTGACGGAATCCGTCGTATACCATAAACTTTGGGCGGATTCCGTCGCAAAAATATAATTAGTAAAATTAGTCCAAACCCTAAACCCTAACCCTTAACCTTATGACCGAACTTTAAAACCTTACATTCTCATCCAAATATCTCTATTTAGAAAATAGCAAATAGTCCAAACATTAATTACGCTATCGCTTTTGTCTTATATATCTTTGATACATTTATAATTTAGGTATGATAAATTAATGAAAACTTTTCACTTGAAATGCATTGAAACGCTTAAAAAAATTTTAGAATTATAAATATCTTAATTTGGGATAATGATTTTAAACTTTAACATGTGACATGATTACTTTATATGTCAAAATCATTAATTGATTTTTTCTTAATACTTTATGACGGATTCCGTCGTAAATATTGTTAATTACGACGGAATCCGTCGCAATAATGTAATTACTAAAAATAATCCAAACTCTAAACCCTAACCCTTAACCGTATGCCCGAGCTTTAAAACTTTACATTCATCATCCAAATATCACAATCCAATAAACGAGATATAAATCATCTATATCATTGTTTAGAAGATAAAAAATAATCGAATCATTTATTATGCTACCACTTGTATCTTATATATCTTTGATACATTTACAATTTAGGCACGATAAATTAATTCATAATATATAATATATTGACATCAAACATAAAATATTAATGAAATTTAAATTTTATTACATCCTTTGACGTATTTGCCCGAACAACCTTAAACATAATATCCTATAATAAAATTTTTCTAAGTGTTCTGCGACGGATCCGTCACAGAACATAGTGTAATTGCGACGGACCCGTCGCAGATATTCTGCCTTCACAACATTTAAGAAAAATTTGACGAAATTTTTTTGCATAAAGCGTGATTTTACGACGGAATCTGTGGCATATACTT
Organism: Drosera spatulata; assembly: GCA_035668315.1. NCBI lineage: Eukaryota > Viridiplantae > Streptophyta > Magnoliopsida > Caryophyllales > Droseraceae > Drosera > Drosera spatulata. The sequence goes on along the minus strand of JAOVYX010017098.1, from coordinate 2,810 downwards.
AATTCGCTGTTAATATTTTTTCATAATTTTTTCCTATGCATATATGCGACGGAATCCGTCATAGTTTTATTATAAGTCTGCGACGGATGTTGACTTTCCGTCGTAATTTTATTTCTTTTAATTTACTTTTTCCCATATTTTATTTTGCGACGGATCCATCGCAAAATACAACATTTTGCAAAGGGAAGAATCTGTCGCAAACTTGTAAATTTTCTTTTTTTTTTTTTTTGTAGTGAAATGTTTATTCAATTAACTTTGGCTACTAAATGCATGTTGAGATTTATGTTTTATCATAAGGAATGTATGTGATGAACCGATAACACATCTGAGGTGCTTTAGTCAAAGTTTAAGAGAACCTAACGAGTGGGATGCCAATATTCCATATTAAACTTATATTATAGCCTAAGGGATCAATGACAGTGGCGAGTGAAAAGTAAAAGCACACCATAACTTATGTATATGTGTTTTTGAGTGTTTTAATGTTATTTCAAGGCTTTTTTCATAGTTTCTACCATTTTCAAGTTAGTTGAGGTGGTTTTGTTGTGTTTTGACCCTTTTCATGTGTTTTTGAGTGTCTTGAGGTCATTTCAATGCTGTTTTGGTTGTTTCTTGAGTTTTAAAGTTTTTTGAGGTTGTTTTATGGTCTTTTTACCACTTTTCTTTCATTTATGTGCGTTTTGAAGTGAATGGAGTTGTTCTTATGGTGTTTTCATCCTTTTTCAAGTAAGTTTTTTAAGCTCTTTTGATAGAATCTTGCGTTTTCAAGTTATATGAGGATATTTCATGCTGTTTTTGGCTATTTCAAGTGTTGTGGAGTTTTTTAAAGGCATTTCAAAGCTCTTTTCATTGTTTCTTGCACTTTCAAGTTATTTGAGGATGTTTTGTGGTGTTTTTAGCCGTTTCAAGTGGTTTTGAGTGTTTTAAGGTCATTTCAAGTTTGTTTTGATAGATTCTTGCGTTTTAAAATTAGTTGATGTTCTTTTAGGGTGCTTTTACTACTTTTCATATGTTTTTCTGTATGTTGAACAGATTTGAGTTGTTTTTATGGTGTTTTAATACTTTACACGTGTTTTTGAGTGTTTTAAAGTCATTTCAAGACTTTTTCAATAGTTTCTTGCATTTTCAAGTTATTTGAGGTGGTTTTGTAGTGTTTTTACCCTTTTCATTTGTAGTTTCTTGCATTTTCAAGTTATTTAAGGTTGTTTTGTGGTGCTTTTAGCCTTTTCATATGGTTTTGAGTGATTTAAGGCCATTTCAAGGCTCCTTCCGTCTTTTCTTGGATTTCCAATTTATTTGAGGTTGTTTTGTGATGCTTTTGGCCTTTACATACGGTTTTGAGTGATTAAGGTCATTTGAAGGCTCTTTTGAAGGATTCTTGGATTTTCAAGTTATTTGAGGCTGTTTTATAATGTTTTTTATCACTGTTCATTCGTTTTTTGTGCATTTTGAAGAGATTTGAGTTGTTTTATTGGTGTTTTTAGCCTTTAGATGTGTTTTTGAGTTTTAAGCTCATTTCAAGGGTCTTTTCAAAGTTTCTTGTGTTTTCAAGTTATGTGAGTTGTTTTAATGGTGTTTTCAGCATTTTTAAGCATTTTTGTGTGTTTTCTGCTCATTTCAATGCTTTTTTAAAATTTTCAAGTTATTTTTCGTTGTTTTATGGTGTTTTTAGCCTTTTCATGTGTTTTTCAGTGTTTGAAGGTCATTTAAAGGCTGTTGTCGTTGTTTCTTGTGTCTTTAAGTTAGTTGAGGTTGATTTATGGTGTTTTTAGCCCTTTCATGTGTTTTTAAGTGTTTTGAGGTCATTTCAAGGCTGTTTTCGTTTCTTGAGCTTTCAAGGTTTTTGAGGTTATTTAATGGTGTTTTAACCACTTTTCATTCGTTTTTGTGTGGTTTGAAGTGAGTATAACTGTTCTTATGGTGTTTCTAGCCTTTTCAAATGTTTTAAGCTCATTTGAAGGCTTTTTTGATAGATTCTTGCGTTTTCAAGTTATTTGAGGATATTTCATGGTGGTTTTGGCCTTTTCGTGTGTTTTGGAGTTTTTTAAAGTCATTTCAAGGCTCTTTTCATTGTTTCTTGTAGTTTTCAAGTTATTTCAGTATGTTTTGTGGTGTTTTTGGCCTTTTCATGTGGTTTTGACTGTCTTATGGTCATTTCAACTTTGTTTTGATAGATTCTAGCGTTTTCAATTTAGTTGATGTTGTTTTAAAGTGCTTTCACTACTATTTATATGTTTTTGTTTATGTTCAAGAGATTTGAGTTATTTTTATGGTGTTTTAATCCTTTACATGTGTTTTTGAGTGTTTTAAGGTCATTCCATGGCTTTTGTCATTGTTTCTTGCATTTTCAAGTTATTTTGAGGTTGTTTTGTAGTGTTTTTACCCTTTTTCATGTGGTTTTGATTGTTTTAAGCTCATTTCAAGACTCTTTTCGTAGTTTCTTGTATTTTCACGTTATTTTAGGTTGTTTTGTGGCGCTTTTAGCCTTTTCATATGGTTTTGAGTGATTTAAGATAATTTCAAGGCTCTTTTGATATATTCTTGGATTTTCAAGTTATTCAAGGCTGTTTTATAGTGTTTTTATCACTTTTCATTCGTTTTTGCGCATTTTGAAGAAATTTGAGTTTATATTGTGGTTTTTTTAGCCCTTTCATGTGTTTTTGAGTGTTTTAAGCTCATTTCAAGGGTCTTTTAATAGTTTCTTGTGTTTTCAAGTTATTTGAGTTGTTATTATGCTGTTTTTAGCCTTTTCAAGTGTTTTTGAGTGTTTTCAGCTCATTTCAATGCTCTTTTCACAATTTTCAAGTTATTTG
>JAOVYX010017097.1:0-22997 GCA_035668315.1 Drosera spatulata | reverse complement strand
CCCTACTATCGATCTACTCACACATATTCATGGAATAAGACATGGAATTAAACATAACAAAGTAAACAAACATTCTGAACAGTTTGACAACTAAAGAATAAGAGTTATACAGTGTTCGTAGCATTCCAAAGAAAATCCAATGAGTTCCTATGCGTTGCGGATTAAGACTACGTCAATTCCATCTCCAAAACCAGTCTTTCCTTCGTCTTTCGTCCTCTTGACCGTCTCTACCTCCCTGAGCGTCTCCCCTTCTGTTTCTTACTTGGAATAACCCTAGGAAGAGTATTTATAGGCGAGAGCTTGCAACCAAATCGATCCGACAGCTGAAACTCATTATTTTGCATTTGGAATATCGTCGCGGCCGCGACCAAGCCTGTCGCGCCCTCGACACCATTAAAATATGAAATTTAAGGAAATATCTTCGTCGTGCGCCCGCGACAGTCATGTGCCCGCGACACAGGTGTGCAATAAGCTTAAAACTAAAACTAAAATTTTAAATGATGTTCAAAAATTTTAAAAACTTATACATGATATCTAAACACACTAATCTAGTTAAATGTGATGAAACATTGTTGTAAAAACTCTTGAAGCACGTGCAATGACGATGAAACGTGAAATGCGACTTTTTGAGTTCATGGTTTGTCATTTTCTTCATCCTTTTTAATTTTTTCTCCAATTTCCAAGCCAATCTGTCATAAAACATGAAAGCACAGTAGTACCAACATTCTAAGACAAAAAGACACTAAAAATATAATTTAGACAATACAAAAAGAATAAAACAAACGTTTAAAATAAAGAAATGATGTGTGTTTTCATACACATCAACAGGTCCAAATCGTTACCCTCTAAAATCATCTCGCTGCTCGTGAATAGCTTTTTCCTATGGCAGCTTCCGCCTTTGTTTCACTCCCCGCCTTCAAAATGAGATAGGGCGAATGTCCTGAGATATGTCACGCCCTTAAAGTTTTTTCTACCTAGGATGGCCTTGAAGGCCGTGTGGGACGCTCTTTGGTACCCGTTGGACATGTGATAATTTTTCATGTTCTATATGCCGCAGAAGCCCAGCCTATTAGGCGCCCTTTTTCATAGTACATTAGTGATCGGTGGAACCAATGGGCAGCCGAGAGAACGATGTAGTCAAACTCGTCAATCTTGGTGGTCCAGGACTCGTCGGGTTCATCCAGGTAGAGGCCGAAGATTCCTGTGCCTTATGGACCGTTAGGATCGTTTTGTTTGGCTTTTAACCAGGAAAGGCGTCCAAAATGAAGCTAATGTGAAGTTGTATGTCTTGTATAGCCAGCGTTTGAAGTACTCATCAGGCGTATAAGAAACATCGATCGGATACTCGACCTGTCATTTAGAAAAAAAAAAAAAAAAACCAGTTTCCTGTCACTTACTGCCACACTAAGTAAAATCTAAGCTGTTTCAGAAATGACATTCCAAACTCCGTATAACGTTTTTCAATGAATAGAAAATGCTTGGTGAATAGTGTCAAATACCTTGCTGAATAGTGTTAAAAAGTATTGGCTAAAGTACATCTCTGTTTATTTCTGATGGAAGGCCATTCTCATATTTCCTTTTGCAAGGAATTCTAAGATGTGATTAGAAAATAGTATTTCATAATCATTCATACTAGTTGGGATGTCAATAAGGGATGAATGTGATAGTCTAACTAACTATAGGCTTTGGCATTCATGATCTAATGCAAGAAACAGAAGTGTGGAAGTGATAGCCTAACTTACGAATTTTGGCATTCATATAATGTGAGTCAGAAAAGTATGTTAAATATAGAAATTAAACACAAATATCCAGAAAGGTAGCATGCAATTCCGAATAGGATCGATAGCATGCATTCGACCAACCAATTAGGCCAATGTGATTTGATTCCTTGCTAATTACTCACCACTCTTTAAGTTTTTGTTTTTGTTTTTGTTTTTTTTTTTTTGTGGATAATTCCACTCTTTAATTAATCTGCGCTGCCCATATTCTGTCAGTTTTTAATATAGTTTAATCATAGAAATATGAGTAGTATGTTTTACTTGTAATACAAACAATCTAGATGAAACACAGCATAGTATTGTATTTGGGAGCTTATGAACGTGATGGAGTACACATTTCAGCTGTATTATAATGTCCAGTATTATTATTATAAACAATATCACTTATTATATTTTGAAGTGTTAGATTAATTAAGGCTCAAAGATAATCTTTTTATTAACACAATTGGATTGCAACAAGTGACATAACTGAGAGTGGTACTCCTTCCATCCCATAATATAGACAATTAGTTAACCTGATATGTATATTTATATGTATGTTAAATTTTTATGAAATTTAATAAAGAAAAAATATTTTTTTGATGATAGTGAGATTTATTGTAATAATTATGAGAGGAGATAGTAATGTACTATAACAGATGATGATTATTTTGATATGAAAAAATTACTAAACATAATATATTATATATATTTTGAAACGTTTTAAATAAATAAATATTTTTTATATTATGTGACAGGGAGTTACATTTAAAGAGTAGGTTGGCACTCAAGATTTTTGTAATAAGTGATTCTCTTAATCACATGATCAGATCCCACAAGTTCTATGGGTTTATTTAGAGATGGCTGGTAATCTACTAGTGGTGGCTCAAAAGTCACACCACAACTCTAGTTAGTCTTGTACTAATACTTGGTACTCTGAAGCTCTCCGGTTTTTTTTTTCCCTTAATAAGGCGTTTAAAAAAATCTTAAAATAAGATCTCAATTTTTTTTTTTTTCAAATTAGATCTTTTTTTATATGATAGAAAGAAAAAAACATCCTACGTGACTTAAAAAAAACTCAAAAAAAAAAAAAAAAAACGCAGGATGCTTTTACCATGACTAAAGACACAAGGTGCCATTAAAGCTGACAAAGGCACAGGCTGTCTTTGGTCTGCTGTGCAAACCAAACACTAAACCACAGCAACTAGACAGATTGCTTCACTCCTTTTCTCTCCATATACATCCCTTATCCCTTAATTGCATCCTTCACACTACCCAAAACCAAACTAAAAATTTTCACTTAAAATTTTTTAGTTAGAAGATTGTACAGGAGTATTTAGGAGAAATCTTTGGTGTAATTTCGATGAATTTTTTCAAACTAATTTAATTAAGATAATCCTAAAATTTAAAATTTAAGTTTTAATAAATAAATAAATATTGTAACTGAGAAAATGTTAGTGTAAATATTTAAATTATAAAAATTAATCTAGAAAATTGCACAAATTCATGTTTAATTAGTAAAATGTGTATAGTAACTTAGAAAATGTTATAACTTAGTATTCTGAATAGTGAAGTCTGTAAGAATGGTTCAATTAAAATTTGAAATTAATTAAAGGGTAGATTTTGTTTCTGTGAAGTAGTTTAATTGTTAAAATTATCAAAATAATCATAGAAAATGTTGGTAATTCATGTTTATTTAGTTAAATGTGTAATATTTGTCATAACTAGTGTTATAAGTAAAATTTGTTATGTGTTAAATTAGGTTCTATAAATTATGAAACAAGCTTAAATCAGTGTCCAATTTATAAGCAATGTACAATTAATTGTAGTTTGAATACAGTAATTAGTTAATTTAGCAAAATTGGTAAATTTAACTTTGAAATGATCCAAAATTAGTGTTTGATGATTTTCGGTTATGAAATTTGCTCAATCTATGTAATGTGTTATTGTGAAATTATGAAATTAGTGTGTGGTTAGTTTCTGTAATGCTTAAATTATGAAATTCCCTTAGTTAGTTTGATGAACCAAGTATTGTGAAATTCCCTTAGTGGGATCTATGTATTGTGAAATTAATGGAATTAGTATAATGTTCAAAGTTGCTTAAATTGCTTGAGTTTTTCTAATTATAGAAAAGATTACGCGAATATACCACCTAACAAAAATAATGATAAGAAAATACTCCATCTTATGTTTTTTTTCTGTTAGATACCTCTTCTTTAAAATAAAAAATTGTGCAAATTAAACTGCTCTCAATCTCCTAAATAAATACCCGGTAGCCCTAATTTTGTTGAAGATCACGAGGAGTAGTGAGTCAAGGATCGATCGAACTGATCGAATTTAGAATGGTGGACATGACATGGGGCAAATCAAACTTTAGCAACCCTAATTGCATTGATTTAGGATGAGGTGGAGGGGATGATCGATGGTGATGATGGCGTGAGCATACTAAGGAGATGGTGGTGGCGTACTGTTCTCGATGGTGATGGCGGTGGTGACGTACTGACGAATGGTGATGCGTGGTGATGGCGTACTGTTGTGGATGGTAACGCGTGGTGGTGGCGTACTGTTGTGGATGGTGATGCATGGTGGCGATGACGTATTGACGGATGGTGATGGCATATTGATTGCGACGTACTGCAGCTACGACGATTTTCGATGAAGACAAGAGGGAGTTAGCGACTACGGTGGTTGATGTAGTTTAATTAGGGATAGCAATTAGGATTTGAATGTTTATAAGGGTAAAATGACAATGAATTATTTTAGTGTTATCTATTGAGAATAAAAAATGATGATGAAATTTTTGTGTTATCAAAATTACATAGGATATCTATCAAGAACTCTCCCATAATTATATTGTTTTAATTAGGATCTTTCTGTTTTAAATATTATATAGGTATAGCATTTCAGTAATCGCTAATCTCTTCTTTTTGGAATACACCATATTCGAAAATCAACAATGACTATCAGTTCCAGGGAAAACCGAAAGTCATTCTGAACTACAATCATGATTCGGATAATTATGCAAGAGTCATCTGTGATGAAACTGATATGGGTTAGGAACCATTCAAGCTCTAGAGCCATCTGAGGATGCTGGAGGTTTCGATGATCCTGACGATTCCGATGATGCTGGAGATTCGAACCATCCTGATGATCATGATGATTCTAATGATTTATCTTCAAGACATCGTAATCAAACAAACATTCAAACAAGATGCAACAACGATTGATATTTACACTTTTAAATAAAACCTAAATCAAACGGGTAAGATTTATTTCTATATCTATAAATACCATGCACCATACTCCCTTCTACAAACTCTACTCTAGTCGTCTGTCTTCCATATACTCTACTCCCTTCTATGAACTCTAACCTTATTTGTTTCAAGTTTCAAAGATGGCATCTGAAGGATGGCTTTCATCTTCGAATTTCTGTCTTCACATCAAGATGCATTATAGTGGCAAAGTCATATGGCCATCGACTGTCAAATACGTTGGAGGATGGGTAGAGTGGACACCAGTTGTGGATCCTGACTGTTTGACAATGCTCGTGTAAGGATCAAAAAAATTTCATTTAGTTTCACGATAATTAACGTGAATAATAAATTATCGTGTGTTATAATTTATTTTGTGGGGTTAAAAGACTTATTGGACGATATAATAGAAAATAATACAAAATATGAATGAAATACAACCCTAGTATGCAAATACAGGAAAATATGGTCTTAATATGAAAATACTATATTTATATGAAAATGACCTCAACCTAATTTTGACACTTATTTTCCTTTATGTCAATTTCTACCCCATCTAATTAAATTAATTATCCACTAATTATCCACTTAAACTAGTTTAATTAATTTAGTTTTCTATAAATGCAAGCTTTCTTCTCCTTGAAATTTTCTTACAAACACAAAACAAAACACTCCTTACCATGCAAGATTAGAGTTAAGTAATAAAAGAGAAGAAGAAGAAGTTTCAGGAGAAGAGGAGAAGGTAGGCGGTAAGACGAGGATCCTTCACCGCTATTAAAAGATAGTGATCATCTTGATTAAAAATTTCATTGAAAATTATATACTTTTTAATGAATTATGATATTAATATATGTTCAATTATCACATATCTAGTTTCTAATAAACTTAATAAATCATGATTTGGAGTTTTGAATCTTAAGATATAAATCAAAACGTACGAATATATCAATCTCTAAGAAACTCGTTATACGGATGAAGTTTTAGCTTGATATGGAATTATATAATAGGCTTTATAAGATAAGTTATATCACTGAAAAGGTATGAAAGTCTAATTTCTAGAACAATTTATAAATAATTATTTGGAGTTGCATGTAGAGAGATGAGTTAATTAGTGAAGTAAGGTCAAACTGTTTGAACTAGAAGATAATATAAACTTGAATAAATTAACTGCTATTATTGATAAGGTTTTATGTTGGGAACATTGATTCACTGGAAAGATTATGAAGTTTAGTTTATATAAAGTTTTACGGAATAATTTTTAGTGTTTTATGCAAGAAGTTTTAGATTTAAATATGTTCAAAGATCATTTTGGATAGTATCTGGGACACCCGTTCTAGAGGCTAAGACGTCCGTTCCAGAGGCTGGGACGCCTGTTCCAGAGTCCAGGACGCCCATCCAAGAGGTCGGGATGCCGTCTCAGGACCTTCTGCACCGAGAATGATCGTTTTGACCCCAAAATAACTTTAAATATTCACAAATATCCATAATGATATTCAATATATGAAATCATCATCATTAACAATCAAAATAAGTATCAAAGGTTTGTACAAAGCTCAACATCACCTTATAATATTAATATGATGGTTTTTTACGAAGTACAAACAAATATGTGTAACTCCGTAATGCGAATAAACATTCACAAGGAAATATATTAATATGTGAATTGGAGCTGAAGACGCTACTTGTTGATATAAAGAAAAAGTCGAGCATGTGTGTATGGAAAGCGGTGAAAGAAGGTATCGTTTAGATTTATTGTGTGTGGCGATGCGTATTATTATATTACGAGTATAATAATATGCATTGAATTCTATGGACGTAGTCACTAAATCTGGCTAACGCAAAATACTGACTGTAACTGCTGTGTGCCGTGAAAAGATGATGTGTGTGTTTGTGTATGTCTTAATTGCTGGTATAAAAAGGATGAATGAGTGAAAGGAGTGTAAATCCATAATTGGTGGGATGACTCCATGGTATAAAACACAAAGGGCTTGTGTCTGTCTCGTGTATTATACAACGACTTGATGATGACATTCTTTCATCGACCTAGTGAGGTCATTTTGAAATGAGAAAAACTCACTGCAGGAGACTCCGAGCTCCGGTTTGTTTGATCCCCTTTCGCGGACGTCCTTTTTGCTAAAGCTGAATAAAATTTGATAAGTTGAAATTGAATGAGTCTCGCCAAGGATACAATTATAACACTGAGGGTATCTATTGTCTTTCTTTACTGTGTTTTTGAGATGATAATTGTGAATGCCGGATTAATATGATAGTTTCAGAGTGTTGGAACAAAGGACCTAAGTGGTCATTTTTCTTTTCTTTTCTTACCTTCTTCTCTCGTGTAACCCTTGGTAAGGGGGCCGCCATGTTATTGAGCTCATATGGCTCACGGGCACTATTTTTCTGTGTTTTTCTCTCCTATGTACTTTCACGAGCTATGGACGTAGTCACTGAATATAGTTAACGTAAAATACTGACTGCAACTGCTGTGTGTCGTGATAAGATGATGCGTGTGTTTGTGTTATGCATTGATTGCTGGTATAAAAAGGATAAATGAGTGAAAGGAGTGTAAATCCATAGTGGTCATTTCGTGAAAATTCACAAAACAGATATTAATTATTACATCTTCAAATCATTCCGAACTACTTGTTATTCATGAAGTAAGTCGAGAATGTGTTTGGCTTCGATCTATGATCCATCACATTCAAAGTTCATGTGGATTATTTTCAATTAAAGAGAACCATACTGTAATATACGAAAATAATCTAGTATGCATTATACAGCTTAAAAAAGGGTACAAAAAAAATGATAGAACTAAACATATATCTTCAAAATTTTTCTTTGCACATGATCTTAAAAAAAATAGAGATATAAATCCCCAAAAAATTTGATCCAATGCGAACTTGATATATCTATTCACAAAGGCACTTCCCATTTGAAGTACTCAGACACAAAATCGGAATTCAATAACTCAAAGATCTTCCTAACTGAAGACATCTCAATCAACTGAGCTACTATTGAGAGGGAGACTGTACTCTTTTTCCTTCGATCAGGTTTTTATTCCAATGAGTTTTTTCTGACAAAGTTTTAACGAGACAGTCATATTCCTATAACTAAACGAGTAATTTACTAATACAAAGTTTTGTTATTGCTTTGTTATCGGGGGGGTGTTGAATAATGTGCAATGGTAGCCGATAAAGAAAGATGCTCCTCCACTCAACCCACTATACCATTTAAAAGATTCCATCAACCACTCAGAAGACAATTGTGATACGGGATCAATTGTGTATAAATAAAGAAGTTGTTCTCTGTAAATATACTGACAATTGATGATAGAATCAATATACAAACTCAGAAACTTTTGCTTCATAGATATCACTTCGGCATTTGGTTACTTATGCAGTGTGTGCATTTGACAAAGTGATTCTTCTCATTTACACGACATGTTGTGTTTATTTGGTTTTATTACAATATATATGCCTCTTATGGATTGTTGTTTTATTCATGCCTAGGATCTTGATTTCTTGTCAGCTTATTTGCTTACTGAAACCTGTACTAAGCTTTGCCCAGGTGACTTGCATTTTTCAGAAACAGGTTTAGGTATCGTGTAAACAAAAAAATAGATGCTATTATTAATTTCCATATTATTTGTGAAAAAATCACAGTGTACTACTATCTAATATTGCATTTCCTTCCATTATACACATCTTCAATACAATACATCTTCAACACAATGTAACCAATATCTTGAGACAACTTATGTGCTAAAAAATTAGCATCTGAAACATTATGAAATTCTGAGTTTTCTCTCACTCAAATACATGAGCTTCTCCTCCCTTGCAGTGACTCTTTCCTTCTTCAACATCTCAAGCAAAAAATCATTCCAAGAATCAATAGGTCCAGGCAAGCACCAATGCACACAATCGTTGTAAAGAGTCACATTCTCCTCCGGCCAATGCCCATATCGACTAGGATGCCCGTCAGGCCTTAGCAACATCGCCTGTGTCGCATCAATCACTCGAAACTTTAACCCTTTATCCCTCCCTTCACGTTGCGCAACCTTGACCGCCTTCATTTGCGCGATGAACAGGTCCAAGTTGTTACCTTCTAGGGTTATCTCACTGCTTCTGAACGGCTTTTTCCTTAGACAATTCCCGCCTTTGTTCCACTCCCCGCCTTCGAAATGAGAGGGTGCAAACGTCCTCAGATACGTCACGCCCTTAAAGTTTCTTCTTCCTAGGATGGCCTTAAGGGCGGTGCGAAATGCTCTTTGATACCCATAAGACATTGAATAATCCGTCATGTTCGGTATGCCACAGAAGCGGCAGCCAATTAGGTGCCCATTTTCGTAGTACATAAGTGATCGATGGAACCAGTGACCAGCCGAGAGAACGATGTAGTCAAACTCGTCAATCTTGGTGGTCCAGGACTCGTCGGGTTCATCCAGGTGGAGGCCGAAGATTCCTGTGCCTGATGGGCCGTTAGGATCGTTTTGTTTGGCTTTTACCAGGAAAGGTGTCCAAAATGAAGCTAATGTGAAGTTGTATGTCTTGTATAACCAGCGTTTGAAGTACTCGTCAGGCGTATAAGAAACATCGATCGGATACTCGACCTGTCATTTAAAAAAAAAAAAAAAAACAGTTTCCTGTCACTTACTTACTGCCACACCAAGCAAACTCTTAAGTTGTTTCAGAAATGACATTCCAAACACGTATAACGTTCACTGAATATAAAATGCTTGTGGAATAGTGATGTCAAATGCATCATAGTTCACATGGAGCTCCTTAGAGTTATAAGTTATAGGCTAAAGTATATCTTTATTTATTTCTGATGGAAGTTCAGTCTCATTTTTCCTTTTGCAAGGAATTCTAAGGTGTTATTAGAAAATAGTATTTCATAATCATTCATACTAGTTAGGATGTCAACAAAAGGTGAATGTGATAGCTTAACTTATAAGCTTTGGCATTCATCTAATGCAAGAAAGATTAGTGTGGAAGTGATACCCTAACTTATAAGTTTTGGCATTGATACAGTATAATGCAAGAGATAAGTGTGTTACACACAAATATCCAGAAAAAGGGTCGATAGTAGTAAATATGTTTATCATTACTACTTATCGCACAGTAAAAAAACAAAAACACAAATCCGTGCCACGAGCCATAGATCTAAACATTCTTGTAAACTTTGCCTGATCTAATTTTCTTGATAGAAGTGATGTTATGGATGTAAAATTCTACTTACATGAGAAGACAAACATGCATAACCCAACAAAGCCTACACAATGTGACTTGATTCCTCGCTAATTACTCACCACTCTTTAATTTGCTCTGCCCATATTCTGTCAGGAAGTATAATATTGTTTAATCATAGAAATATAGGACTCTTCATTTTATAATACATATAACATTTTTTTTATTATCTTAATATATTTATAATTTTTTTCTTTTTTAATAATTTTTTATTTAAAAAAATCAAATCAGTCATGTTTAGTTATATTATACACATTATGTTTTTCTCAAAATCGCTAAACCAAATCCCACTGTCTCTAATTTTTTTTTATTAAATTTTATAAAAATTTAACACATATATAAAATTACACGTCGGATCAATTGATTGTATGTAATATAGGAGAGAGGAAGTAGTATGTTTGACTTAATGACTTGTAATACAAACAATTTTGTTACACAACATGTGCGCTCTATATCATTACATAAGCTAGATGAAACATATCATATTATTGTATCTGGGAGCTTGTGAACGTGATGGAGTACACATATCAGCTGTTATATACAGTATTATTATCATAAACAATTTCCTAATAAATTAAAGTTTTAGATTAATTAAGGCTCAAAGATAATGTTTATAATTATTTATTTCGATGGCATTAAGTGTTCTTGCTAGCAGCTGTGACAATTTAAAGTTGGTTGGCAGTCAAGGAGATTCCCTTAATCATATCAGATCCACAAGGTTAGTACTCAATAGTCAATATATCAGTTCTTTGAGGTATCAAAATGACAAATAATCTATTAGTGGTGGTTCACAAGTCACAGCACAACTCTAGTTAGTCTTGTACTTGGGTACTATGAAGCTAACCACACACTCACCAATTGATTTCAGACACTTTTATCATATATTTTTTAATATAAAAACTATAATATTTATTTTATTTAAATATCTCATAAGAATTATATAATATATTTAAATTTGATAAAAAATAATATCAAATCAATTATTTTGTATGGATTGATATTTTGTTTGTGTTCAATTTTTTGATATTTTCCTAAAACATCTTCTATTATTTGTATTAATAGTGAATTTTATTACAACAATTGAAAGTAAAATATAATAAAATTATTGAAGGAATGGTAATGTAATTTATATTTTGTATGAGAAAAAATTAACGGAAAAAATGTAACATATTTTATGGAAAGACCTAAAAAAACAAATATTATAATTTATGTGAAATAAATTGAATACATCTTTAAAACATCAAAAGTAATGAAATACTATTGTTATATTATTATAATAGGATAAATTTCACTAAATCCCCTTTAAGACTACAGTTGGTTGTAATGCACTGTACTTTGCTTCTCCTGCTCGTGCATTTGCACTTTGGCAATCGTGTACAACATCATTATAACAACAAACTACGATATATGATAATCAAATTACAATGCACAAAAAACAAACTGTCTTGCACACTATAGACAACTGACTGTAATGCTACAAGCTTGTTTTCGTATCATATTATATATAATATTTCATGATGAATCATGGACTAGTTTATAGTAATAGTTTTGGGAAATATTTGTGAAGGCCGTCAAATGGATATATTATGGATATTTTTAGATGGGTCTTCTTGTGCTAAGAATTTAGATGTTACTATCCAAACAGCTCACATAGAGTGATGGTCCGTCAAACGAATGATGCTCCGACATGATAATGATTCATCTAAAAACTTTGGCCGCATTTGCCTTACAGTCTAGCTAACCACCTTTGTCTAGTTCTCAATGTGGCACATGAAGACTCCATTCCTTCTATTGGATTTCTTTTAAAACAACCATTCTTTAAAAAGGAAAAAACATCCTTTAAAAAACCAATACGTGAAAATGGAGGGGTTGACTGGACACTTTAAAGTAAATATTACAGATTTTTTTGACATATTATCCTCTTAAAATTTGTCAGTTTATTTCATATTATCCATTTAAAAAGTTATAATTTCGTATTATCTCCCTATAGTCATGGACATAATATCCCTACAAACTTACATAATTTCATTTCACCTTTTTAAAATTCAAAATTTTTTATTACCCCTTTGATAATCTATCATATGTAAATTATTTCCCCTTTCGATCGCCTAATGAAAAAGATTGAATTTATATATTATCAAAATTATAACGAAAAATATGAAAGTAAAAAAAAAATCAAATTTCTCTGTCATATTCATTTGTTAAATAGCAATGTCTATTTCAATTTGTTAAATTCAATAAATAGACATGTAACAATTATTCCGTTAAAATTGAATTGCACATGTATTTCAATTCATTTTAAAAATAAAAAAGAAAAGGATAATTTGTCGTTTAGTTGATATTTTCGAATAGGGGGTAAAATATCCATATCATATATATTTTTAAGAGGATAATATAGAATTATGTAATGTTTTAAGGGGATGATAATATGAAATTATGAGTTTTCGAAGAGATAATAAGGAATTACGTAAGTTATAACGAGTAATATTTGAAAAACTCAAAATTAAAATATACTCTTGAAAGTTTCGCATACGTTTTGATTTTTTTTTTTTTCACAATATGGATCTAGAAAACAGAGACAGGGAATGTGTATTTTTCTTGGCTTGTTTATAAATCTAGTCCAATTTGATGAAAAAGTTACTTCTATAGAAAATGACGTTCCATCTTTTACACTAGCCACTTGACAGAATTTTAAAAGGTTTAAAGTATAGAATGACTTGTTCTTTTCCAAAAAGTATTTATGAAAGCAAGAGTACCATCCAAAATTCATGTGGCATACACTACATAATGTTCTATATAAGTTCTTTATGTAGAACAAAATGCTTTCAAAAAATAAAATAAAAAAGAAGTTTAACACTACAAAATGAGAATGTTGAAAGGACCCAAGACCCACTTCATCCTCATGAGTTATGGGCCATATAAGAACATGCATTTCATTAAAAATCTTGAAGCTGAAGGGGAAAAAGTTTTACCATATGAAAGTGGTCATCAATCATTATCAAAAATAGACATCGATTGTAAAGGAAGGATTAATTCAATAAAAAATAATTTTTTTTATTAATCCTAGGGTCAAAACATCAATCTCTTTCTAATGCATCAAAAAATAAAGTTTCTATGAATAGTCATCGTTTTAACTTTGAATAGTTAATGTAACAAATAGAACCCAATAATAGCAATAATAGGCTAATAGCTTCACCATCAAGACTTGATCAAACTCACTTTCCCTATTCTATTGGCATGACTCTGAGCCCACCTCTTTCGCTAATAATTTGTCTGCATCATTGGAATTGATATTGTCAAAACAATATACTGTCAAGACAATTTAGGAGAGAAATTATTTTATCACAAAAAAAAAATTATATGAGTGTAATAATCTTAACAGTATAAAAATTTGTCTTGATAATACTAAGGCACTACTCTTCACTGGAAAAGTGTATTAAGGCATCTTTGCTTAGTTTAATGGCCTCTTGGGGTCCAAGAATTAATATCATTTCGTGTAGGTTGTTAGCTCAGTTGTCTAACTCATTCAGGATCAATACAAAAGGTATTCAGTAGAGTGGGATGTCCCTGACAGCACTTGCATTAGTTAAAAACAACAGAACACAAGGGCAAAAACATAATTGTGAAATATATATTAAATTATAAAGGTTATAGTGTGGGTGAGAAATTCAAAAATAGCATTTTTTATTTTTATAAGTTAATTTATTATAATATTATGTATAATATATTGTGAAAAACATAAATTAAAAAAAATTCTGATGTAAATGTTCTGATGTAACAGCAGAACAAGGGGATCCGACGATGAAAAACAACCAAACACAAGGGCAAAAACAACTACAACCCCTTATCCCTATATACAATCGTTCGATCGCCCCTGTTGTCTTGCAGTACAGCAACGGGATCAGTCCCGTACTCGTTTCTCTTTTGCTTTTCTATCAGGTCAATCCATAACTTTTTTTAGTGCTATGAAACCATAATTGCTTCTGTTATACTCTCATGGAGCAGGCAGATTCTTTTTAGCATGGACTAAAGCAGAGTGCACACACAGTGGTCTTCCTTTTCTTTTTTCTCACTCTCTTGGCTAAGATAGAAACAACCAGAACACAAAAGCATAATAACAGCACCAACCCAATTCTTTTCGTTAGGAACACGTCCTAATCAGAGTGTAAAATATATGCAGTTTTATCCGTAGAAAAACAGAGAGGAAATACTCACCCTTGAAAGGAGGCAAATCAAGGACTGCATTTGGTTCCTGGCAACAGAATCACCAACAAAGGCAAGCTTCTTGTCCCTTACAATCTCAAGAAACTGTGAAGGATTGAATATGTTAAGCTCACACCCATTTGGTTTCCACCTCCACTTCAAGAAATCCATATCAGGTCTCCCATACTTCATACAATTCTGATGCTCATGTATTGCCCAACAACTTTTGTTCGTGTAATACGGCGCCTCCTCGTTTCGAACCCACTCCCCAGTGAATATGTCGCATTTTCTGTTATCGTTGTCGATTGACGTCGTCGTTGATCCTTTGTCAATGACTCTTGGTGTGACCATAGTCGTTTTCTTCGGCTCGTTCACCACGGGCGAGTTCTTGAGAAGGAGAGGGATGAATGTTAGGAGGATTAAGGTTATCACTACCTTTCCTAATGGAATCTCCATACTATGGAGCTTCATCTTTGATATGGGATTTTATTTTGTTTTTTTAGAGGGGGAAAAAATGGTGAGTTTCCTCTAGTTGTGGGAGAGAAGTGGAGGATTTCAAAAGCGGGTGATGAGTGTTGGTTTTCTTCTTGGGTTGGATGTGGCCTTTTAAGTTAGAAAGTGGAAGAGTTTTTTTAGTAGTTGGTCAAGTTTGTGTACCTAATATAATACATTAGGTTGAATAATCGTGATGAATTATTGTCATAGATCTTAAATTTTTTTGTACTGGTCTAGTTGGGCTTAGTCCAACTTGAATTTTATTTGACGAGGCTTGGTAATTCTAGAAACGAGCATAGCTGAAAAGGGTTGGTTGATGTAGATCCATGTTGAATTATTGGCACTTTGCAGGTTTGTCCATTTGGGCAAGGCATCTTTTTTTGTTAGCATCTCTTATTGTTTTTAGGGTAAGGTGAATTCAGCATCTCTTGCTAAGACATCATTGCACAGATACAGTCATCTCGCGTTATGATTTAGCTACTTACACGCTATGATCTATGAGTCTCCGAATAACAAACCTTGATTAAGTACGTAGCCTGAAATGTTGCCTAACTTCTTAATG
This sequence comes from Drosera spatulata, assembly GCA_035668315.1. Taxonomy (NCBI): domain Eukaryota; kingdom Viridiplantae; phylum Streptophyta; class Magnoliopsida; order Caryophyllales; family Droseraceae; genus Drosera; species Drosera spatulata. The sequence goes on along the minus strand of JAOVYX010017097.1, from coordinate 7,483 downwards.
CAGTAATGTGTAGAAACAAATGCGAGGACAGGTTATTGTTAGGGCTGTATGTTTCAAAGACGAAGATGATCACAACCAGATAGAAATAACACCAACTATCGACCAAGCGGCAAGAACAAAAACGATAGCTAGAGAATTTATTTTGGAGAACCCTGTTGAGATTGTTGATTACTTCACATGCACGACAAATATGGTCTATGCTCACTCGATACAATATATCTAATATGCTGTAATACCATCAATGCGTCAAACAGCAAAAAAGGACAAATTGCATCCTGGCACGGGTCATGCCTGAGGAGCATGGGCCGTGCTTGAGGAGTTTGACATGTTATTGAGCACGGCCACAGGGGGCCGTGCGTGATGAGGGGCACGGTTCGTGCAGATGGAGCACGGCTGTGCTCGCTGTCAAGGTGAGGATACTGAGTACGGCCTGGCATGGACCGTGCCACGAGTCATGGCTGTGAGATTAGATTTATTATAATCATATCTTTTATCGGTTTATAAAATAACCCATGTATTATTCGTCCATAAGAGCTTTACAAGGTTGAGTTGTGTCTAATACTATATGATACGTTCTGTAATCTTCTCTTTACATTGTGTTTTATTATCACGGTTTGTGATGGTATTCTTGTGAAAATTTTCTTTCGATGCTCGAATTTCTCCACGTTAAATTCGTATGTTCTTATTTTTCATTATCTCGATCTTATCTTTTTTTTTTTTTTGGGTATGGTGAATTCATTACTCAAAGAGGATGATACAAAAATGTTACAAAACTGCCGGGACAAATCAACTAGACGACATAGCATGTCCCTCCTCTAAAAAGCATGTATGCCAGCTAGTCGTAAAGTATATTCCTCGACAGCTACACAGAACTATGACTACAAACTATACAAAAAAACCCATTACATGTTCGATGGGTTCGGGGAGATATTCATCCCATGTACATCTCGATCTTATCTTTCAAACCCTCTGAGGGAACAAAAGCACACAGGGTTACTGATCACTAATGAATAATCTGGTTTCTAAGACCTCTCTTGTAAACACATTCGATCTTGTTGTGTTAGTAGATGTCCTAAGTCATTTGGGTTTGAATCGTGGAACACAATGTACTTGTAACTTCAATGTTAGCATGTATTCTGTTATCATGTTTAGAATCCAACCGTACAAAAGGAATTGCGTTTGACTAAAATGCTAAGACAGCCTATTATAGCATAAACGCTATGCGTGTGAGTCTCGTGAAAATGATGTACCGAACTTTACAATCCCAGACCATATTTTGAGTCTCATATGAGACAACAAGAGATGAGCATATTCAAATCAAGATGGATGAGATGAGGTGCCAAGGAAACAGGGAGTTAACAGATGTATAGCGAAATGATGTCCCGGATTAAGTTTGCATAACGTTATAAATTTGCTTTAGAATGCCATTGACTATATATATTTCGTGCTTATGAAATACAATATTGGTTTCCTAGAAACGATCAAACAAAACAGGACCAAAAACACAGCCGCAGGTAGAATTGTAGTGACTTCTAATTCAGGACACACAGTTTGGGGATCTTGGCAAGTGATGCTTGTATCTTCTCCTCATCAAACGATAAATCCGTAAGTTTTCCTTGCAAATACTTTTCGTATGATGGCAGGTCTAAGTGGCCATGTCCGCACATTGCCATTAGAATTACCTTTGCTTCGCCAGTCTCTCGACAGCGGATAGCTTCCCTGATAGTTGCAGCTATGGCATGAGTAGGCTCTGGAGCTGGGATTAGTCCTTCTGATCTTGCAAACTGGATGGCACCTGCAACAGTGCAACGAAGCATGATACAGATTCATTAGAATCCCTTTTATCCAAACCTCGCACTGCAAAGAACAGTACCGATGTCAATTGGGAGACATGACATGTAAGATTTAGAGTCTTGCCTTGAAAGCATTCAGTTTGAGGAATAGCAATGGCTTCCATCAATCCCAGTTCATAAATGTGCGAAATCAACGGAGCCATGCCATGGTACCGCAGACCTCCTGCACAATCAAAATGCCTACCTCAGCACAACCAGCATAAAAGAAGTATAAACAAAGAATCAGCAGAGGGAGGGGAAAAAAAAAAAAAAATACCAGCATGAATAGGATCGGGAATGAAATCATGCCCGAGAGTATGCATCTTCATCAGCGGAGTCATACCAGCCGTATCACCATAATCATAAGCGTAGATCCCTTTAGTCAAGGAAGGGCAAGCGGCTGGCTCAACCGCTCTTATAAGAGGGTTCATTCTCCCCTTGACTTTTTCACGAATAAACGGGAAACATAACCCGCCCAAGTTGGACCCACCACCTGTACAACCTATGATGACATCAGGGACCTCGCCAAATGCTTCCATCTGCTTTAGGCATTCCTCGCCTATGACGGTCTGGTGAAGCAGAACATGATTGAGAACACTGCCTAGGCAGTACTTGGCGTCGGGATCTGTTGCTGCAACTTCCACTGCTTCGGAGATAGCTATTCCTAAGCTGCCTGGACTTGAAAGATTTGACTTCAGGATTCTCCTACCAGCTTCTGTGAGATCCGAAGGCGATGGGTGGATTTCCGCACCCCATGTTTGCATCATTAGTTTCCGGTATGGTTTTTGGTCATAAGACGCACGAACTTGCCAAACCTAAGTAAACACGAAAAATTTGAAGCAATTCACAAATCACAATGAAAGTTTTTATGGGATGAGTTGCTTCATTTACAAATTCAAAATTCTACTTACCTCGCACTGAAGATTGAATAAACTAGACGCAAAGGCTAGTGCACTCCCCCATTGGCCAGCACCGGTCTCAGTCACGACTTTCTTGACACCTTCCTTGGCATTATACCAAGCTTGGGGAACGGCAGTATTCGGCTTATGTGATCCAGCAGGGCTCACACCTTCATACTTGTAATATATCCTTGCAGGTGTGCCAAGAAGCTTCTCCAACCTCTTCGCTCTATACTCAACTGGCATCGTGTGAGATAATCTCTATCAAACTTATCAACCAATCCAAAGTATATTAAAATACAGATATAAGAAGAAACCTTATTAGAGGCGTTGGTCGCCAGAGCCTGTAAACATCGATAACCTCTTCTGGGATATCGATGTAGTTGTCATTGCTCGTTTCTTGGTTGATCAACTCTTGCGGAAAGAGCGGAGATAAATCTTGAGGTTGGATTGGCTGGAATGTCCTGGGATTCAATGCTGGAGGAGGTTTGACAGGAAGATCGGGAATGATATTGTACCACCGACGAGGAATGTTGATCGACGTAAAGCTGCCATTGATATCACCAATCGCTTTTGTCGACAATCCAGATGAAATCTTCAGCTGCATTGGCTTGTTTTTCGATGATGAGCATCCAAGTGATTGCGCTTTGCCTGAAAGAAACAAAATTGATATTGAACTTGGTTCACTACATATATTTCACCAAATTTAAACTACTCCATGTGAACAATAGCCAGTCCTAGACAAGGGATCGAGGCAAGTTTAGCCAAATAGTAGCGAGCTCTGTCATGTTGCCATCAAAGCAAGTCTCATCACGTCGCATGCAAAATTCCATTAGCAGAACAAGAACATATGGATCGCATCGAAGGGATATATAGGAATCAGGAGCACAGATCGTTCCTGAAGTTTTATCCTAGCAGCTTCACCTTATGATCAACTGAGTTCATCTAGACAGAAATATAATACTAGGGATACAAGGCAAAGACAACAATCCAAATTATCCCTACAAGTTCATGACCTTGAGAAAGTGAAAATTGCGTAGTGTTGTCCCCTAGTGTAAGTATGTGGCACAGAAAGACCTTTCTTGATGGTTTTGAAGAGTGTTATGTTAAACAGCTGATCACAGAGAGTCTTATCAGAAATTGCCTCAAAAAACAACATAATCAACATTACGTACAATATTTGCCATAGCCTGATGGAGGGACCGCAGGCTTCTAAAGAGAAGGAATACTAGTAATAACTTAAAACATTCTAATGGATGTGCTCTGAGATATAAATGAACTTGATGAAAGTGATTTTCTACTTATTAGGTTCTCATCTCAGGTCACATCACGATTTAGTCTTTTATAATTGAGTCAAATTATATATTCGCCGAACTGATTTTGAGAAAATAAATAAAATATGCTAATCTGTTAGCTTCCAAAACAAGGAAAACTTGAAATTTCTTGTTTCAATCCTACGATTGAAACCCGCACAAAAACATGCCCAAGCAAAGTATCCAACGGGCTTCAAATCAATTCATGTGATTAAGGTTCTCAAGAAAAATAATCCGACCGAATGAAGAAGAACAACATGCAAATAAGCTATCGCCGTTCTCAGACTTTCCGACAGCATCAAGAATGCTCTAGTCTAAACTGAAAGAGATGCCCATTTGAACAACCAATTACAGAACCAAAAAGCAAAGCTATGAAATATACCAAAAAGCAGAAAAGTCTCTCCTGAGTATAGGATGGGGGAAAGACAAAATCCATAAAAACTTATCCTTAGCTTTATATTTAAAACCGAGAAGTGTTTTTGATGGATTCTGGAGATATCAAAGCTCTGACGTCAACTAAACAAACTGATAACCAGATAAAGAAAAGAGATTGAAAAAGGATTGAGGATTGAAACTTGCCTCCATGGTTGAAGCTTTGGCCTGAAGTGAGATAGGAATTTGGACTGAGAGGAGAGAAGAGAGACATCATCCTCTTCCGAGTTTTCTCCCCCTTTTTCTTGGTTGAGATGAGATTGGTTTCAGCTTTCCAGAAATGAGTACGGACTTGCCTGCAAATGCGAGGAATGGCGCTTAGAAAATCCATATATAGTCCGGAATCGGGCATAATTTATTGCAGTTCGCATGGTGGGTGGGACTACTATTATTTTAGAGTCACGGGCGGTTGGGAAAATATCTACAAACAAAATAGGCATTGGGTTATCCCTCTTTGGTTCCACAAATACTTGTAACGTTTAATCAATGAGGAGTTGATGAGATAAACATTGATTCATATGACGAGGCGATCAAAATTTATTTTGAGTGAATTTGTCATGAGCTATTGTTGATGTTGCCTTGAGTATTCGGAACTTCAAGGAGCATCAGATAGCAAACAAACAGCACAGATGGTTTTGGCCAGGATCGCGGGAGCGACAGACCTGGGTCGCGGGCGCGAAAGCAATAGTGTTGCAGGCGCGATGATCTTCAGATCTGTTTTATTTACGGACCTTATAAATAGCTTGTTTTTAGGGTTTTAAGAGAGGACGACATTTGTAGATCGACAGAGGCTATTGTTTGTCTATTCCAGAGGGTTTTGAGTGCACACAAAGTGAGATTGAGCGACCAGCTTCAGAAAGTGCTGTAAATCATTATTTGATAGTGAATTTTCGTTCTCCCATGGGTTTTTTTCTTCCCCTTGAGGGTTTTTCCCACGTAAATCTGGCATCGTTCATTTTTTGCTGATTCTGGTTTATTTGTTGATTTTATTATTCCGTTATTTTCGTATTTTATCTCGAATTGTTGTTCGCAACAAGTGGTATCAGAGCACAGGTTGACAGGGTTTAGAATTATGGATCTAAGGCTTTAGATTCAATTCTTCAATTCTGATTTTCTAGTTACTTTGAAAGGGTTCAAAAGTTAGAATATCTGTTTTGTTGTTCCTGCTATTTTTGAGACAATGGTGAATACGACAAAGTTCAAGATTGAGTCATTTCATGGAAAAAATAACTTCAGCATCTGGCAGAGTACGATCAAGGATGTTCTTGTGCAGCAAGAATTATTGAAGACTTTGAAAGGAATCAAGCCGACAGATATGAGTCGGGATGACTGGGATGAACTGGAAGCAAAGGCAGCAGCTACCATCAGATTGAGTCTGGCGTCACAGATGAAGTATCAGGTTCTGAACGAGGTCTCACCGACGAAGATGTGGAAAAAGTTAGAATCTGTTTATATGTCAAAGTCATTATCAAATACGCTTTATTTGAAGGCAGATTTATTTGATCTCAAGATGAAGGAGAGAACGGATCTTAATGATCATATTGCCGAGTTTAATCGGCTTGTGAGGCAAATGGCTAGTTTGGATGTTAGAGTTGAAGAGGAGGATCAGACATTGATCTTGCTCAAGTCACTTCCTAGTTCCTATGCTACATTGAAGACCACTTTATTTGTAAGCAAAGACAAGTTAAGTGTGGAAGAGGTGACATCAGCAGTTCTTGACGTGAGCAAGATAAATCCTTCAGGTTCCAACAGTTCTGGGGACGGATATGTTGTTAAGTCAGAGAACAGGGACAGAGGTCATTAAAGGAACAAGGGTAACAGAGGGAAATCCAGATCGAAGTCGTGACGTCCTCGTGACTTGTCCCAGGTGGAGTGCTACAAGTGTCATGAAAAAGGGCACATGAAAGCACAGTGTTCTCAGAATAAAAGCAGGTCGTCCGAGGAATCATCCAGTTCTGCGAGTATAGCAAAGAATGTGGATAGTAGCGATGATGATCTCTACGTGACTTCAGGAGTTACAGAGTCCCACAGTTTAGCATTAGCAGCTCGAGGTTATACTTTGTTAAATGAGTGGATTATGGATTCCGGGTGCTCATTTCATATGTGTCGCGTGAGAGAGTGGTTTGATACATTGACGCCATGCAGTGGAGGTTCCGTGTTAATGGGCAATGACGCGGTGTATAGAGTTGCTGGGGTTGGAACTATTAAGGTCAGAATGTTTGACGGGGCAGTCAGAACATTGGCAGATGTGCGATATGTTCCAGACCTTAGAAAAAATCTAATATCAGTCGGCACTCGAGACTCAACTGGTTATGGGATATCAATCAAAGATGGCATCATGAAACTGTTAAAGGGATCACTGGTGGTTATGAAGGCAGAGAAGATAGGAAACTTGTACAGACTGATTGGGAGCACAGTTTTGGGTGGAGCTGCTATAGCTTCAGGTTCAGATTCAGCCAGTGATGACACCAAGCTTTTGCATATACGACTCGGGCATTTGAGTGAAGATGGCATGGGACATCTTCACGAGAGAAATTTGTTGAAGGGTGTGAAATCAGGTGAGCTCGAATTCTACAAATTCTGTGTTCTTGGGAAGCAACGTCGTGTGAGTTTCAAGATAGCATCTCATTCTAGCAAGGAGGTGCTAAATTATGTACATTCCGATGTCTGGAGGGCCTACCAAGGACACGTCAATAGGTGGAGCACAATACTTTGTGAGCTTCATAGATGACTACTCTAGGAGAGTTTGGGTTTATTTCATGAAGAAGAAATCAGAGGTGTTCAGCAACTTCAAGTAGTGGAAGGCTTGAGTTGAGACTCAATTAGGAATGAAGCTGAGGTATCTCACGTCTGATAATGGCACAGAGTACACTGATGGTCAGTTTGTTCAGTTCTGCAAAGATGAAGGTATCATCAGGCACTTCACAGTCAGGAGTACGCCAGAGCAGAATGGAGTAGCTGAAAGGATGAACAGGACTTTGCTAGAGAGAGTTAGATGCATGAGATT
>JAOVYX010017096.1:0-22998 GCA_035668315.1 Drosera spatulata | reverse complement strand
TGTGTGATAGTATTGGCACCTAAGTTCAGCTTGTGCCTCAGTTAACTTTGCAGCTGCAGCAAGTAACTCTGCAGAAGACATTGCTAGCCCGATCATTCTACAAAAGCAATTAGGTATGCATTGTGAGACAGAATGAACAAGATGAAGTAGCCACAGCGAATTACAGAACAGGACATTGAGACTGAGTACAACATGAGACTAGTCAAGATTAAAACAATTCACTAATTCTGATAGAACTTCATCAACCAATAATGAAAATAAGACAAAATATAATTGACCTAGGTGTTCAAAGGAGATCTATCATTCACAATACATTTCATGAAATGCCACACGTAAAGCATGGCTGGCTGTTTCACAGTGAATGGGAGAATGAAATGTCATGACATAATTGAGGAGAAAAAAAAATAGTTATCACCTTCTTCTAGGACCTGAAACCTCATCATTTCCAGCCACTAAATTATCACCCCCCTTCACCTTTTCGACATTTACGTCATCCGTCACAGATTTAGGCACAACAACTTGAGGAGAGATCAATGGACCAACAATCTCCAAAATACTTTAATGTCATACGTCATCCGTCATCCGTCATCCTTTAATGTCAACCGTTTGCCCATTATAAATCATTTGCAAGAGCTAGTTGCAAGTAAAACAAGTCAGCATGGATGATCTGAGCACTTACAAAAGCAACAAAAAATACTAGACTGTATAGTGCCACTAACATCACACAATCCAAATAAGCATGACCACATTCAAGAACTAGAGCTCATGTTCCCACAACCAAGACTAATTTTCGCATTGTCTCAGTCTCGATATATCATAAACTTCACTGTAGACCAAGAACATTTACATTGATGCACCATTCACTCACAAACAAGATAATGATACGCGATGGGATACGAGCTTCGCGCACAACAAAATTATACACCTAAGCACCACACAGAGCCCTTGCCGCTTCCATCGCCTCTAACATAGGAATTCAATGAAGAAGCTCAATTATACCTGCTTGAGGTCACCAGCAACACCGGGAAACTCCCTCATCAAATCCCTAACCACACTCTCCGGTTCCACTCTTCCATTCTCCCGCTCCGATTCCGACGCCGTGGATGATCCGCTCTTCTCATCCGAAACCCTAATCCTCTTCTACTGCTCGACTTGTGCTTCCTTTTCTTATTATTCCGATTCTCCTTCTCCTTCTTGCTTTTCGAGCTCTGTTGCCTGTTGTCGTCGGAATCGGAATCAAAGTCGGATTCGGTGTCCCTCGAGCGACGGCGCTTGGTTGTGCTGCGGCTGCGGCGTCTGTCATCTTCGTCGGAGGAGAGCGATGGGGAAGGTGATGATATGGCGGCGTCGAAGTTCTTCCTCTTACTGGTATACAAATTGGCGACTAACTAAAAAATTAGTCGCCAATTTCCACCAACTTTTTTTTAAAAATTGAATAATTGATATTGGGGACTAAAATGTAAATTTTAGTCGCAAAAAAGGCGACTAACATTTTTCGTTAGTCGCCCGTGTCCCTAACTTTTTGTAGTGATGCCTCCTATTTTTATAACTCAATATGATTAATTAATGCATAATCTTTTATCATATAATTAAGGTGATTACGTATAACTAATCACATTTGATATATTTTACTAATATACAAAGTAGTTGAAAAAAATCTCTAAGCTAAAGTAGTTATATAGATATATCACAATTAGGATTATCTACAACAACAGCAACCACAAGGATCATAGTGATAGAAAGCTAAAGATAATATCTACAACTATAGCAATACTTCCTTTTGATATATTTTAATAATATACAAAGTAGTTGGAAAAACTCTTTAGACTTAAAATAGGTTTATAGATACATCACAATTAGAATTATTCACGACAACAACCACAAGAATCATAGTGATAGAAGGTAAAGATAATATCTGTAACTATAATAATACTTTTTTTGTCCTAAATAAATTACAGTTTGTTGCTAGACATGTTTATTAATATATGCGTTGATTGTGGATTTTTTTACCCAAGAGCAGAACCAAGGTTGACTATGCTTAGAGTCCGTCAATGGTCAAGACAGCTTAAAGTCCGTTAACAACCATGACAGCTTAGAGTCTGTTGTTCGAGGGAAAAAGCAAAAGTAAAAACGAGTAGATGATTGTTTAAGCCACCATCCAATTTCTTGATTCCAACATCCCATATATTGGTTTGTTTTTTCCTTCTTCGAGCTTCTTATGCACGGGAGCATATCACATTAGTGCGGGAGCATATCAGATCGTCTGCTCCTTCTGTTTATGCATCAAGTAGAGAGCATAGAATATAAAGATGTTTAACCCTTTAGCTTGTTGTAACTAACTGACTAATTAAGAGGGTGTATTTTTTGGAGTGTTTCCAAAAACAAGTTGGTGTGGTGTGTAATTGAGTGCTAAATGACGAGAGTACACACCTATATCGGGAATAAAGAGCTTGCAATAGGTCAAGTGCATATAAGATATTGTATTGATCCACTTGCTTTTAATAGGTTTTGAGTTGGAACCCTATAGGTCTAATGCTTATCAACGCCAAATAAGTTAGACAACACATAATAACACTTCACGTCACCTAAATTACATCTCTCGGCTTCAAGTCTAAAGAGGCAACCGTGTGAGGGGCAAATTTAGAAAACAAACTCACATCGGGGATAGAGAGCTCACAACATTTAAGTGCATAAAAAAAAACTTGTGTTATTCCACTTATTTTTTAATTGTTTTTGAGTTCAAAACCTAGAGGTTGAACACTAAACTGTTAAATATACATTAATGAATCTTTTATTATTCGTTCAAATTTTTTATAGAATCGATTTTTCGACATGATATAAGAACAGGTCGTGACATGAGGTTACGAGTTCGATCCTTGCCTCCCCCATTTATTGTATGTGGTTCTTATGTGGATCTAGTATGTCACTCGGTGGACTGCGTCAGCACATTTGTTGTCCTCACATAATGTCTCAATGTGCTTTATTGTGAGGAGAATTGTTAATCTGTTAGATATATATCAGTAGGCATTCTAACATCATTTCAGACTTTTAGTAGAACTTGTTTTTCGACATAAACATATTTTGAGCTTGGTTACTTTATTAGATGTACCAGTTTGTATAATTTCTAGTTACTAGTTAAGACAAAGGCTATCATCAAAGAGCTACGAGTGACCGTGCCGGGAAATTTACCTCATTGAATCATTATTTCACCACTTTAGCTCCTTTTCTCATAGACCAGAACTGCATATTATAACAGAAAACATCTGGGAAACTGCGACCTGAAAGTGACACTGCGACCACCAGTTCCCTTGCTCCATTATCTCCACAGCCACAACAAGAGGAACATGCGAACCCCACACCTGTTAACCCTATATCCCCACCACAAACAGCACAACAAAACCCCACAAAAATTGACTTGCCAACATTCCTATCCAACCCTACAGCATATAATTCTCCGTTTCAGAATACTCGTCCAATCCGCAATCATGGACCCCCAAATATTTAAAGGATTATCATGTCTCGATATCCGGCGCTAAATCTTCATCGTCGACGAATTTAGGTATCATTTACCCTCTTACTAATTTCTTATCATATAATCAATTCAGTCAACGTCATCTTGCCTTTCTCAGTTCATTATCCCTCACACATGAGCCTGCTAGTTTTGTCGAAGCTATGAAATTTCAGGAATAGCGTGATGCTATGCATGCTGAAATCACTGCTCTGGAGCATAATCGCACATGGACTCTGGTTCACTTACCCCCTGGCAAACACGCTATTGGCTCTAAGTGGGTATATAAGATCAAACGTCGCTCCGATGGTTCTATTGAGCGTTATAAGGCTCGACTTGTGGCTAAAGGATACACTCAAATCGAAGGTGTCAATTACCACGATACATTCGCTCCTGTTCCTAAACTCGTCACAGTACGAGTCCTATTGGCTATTGCTTCTACCCGTCAATGGCCATTACATCAACTTGACGTTAACAATGCTTTCTTACATGGGGAACTATATGAAGAAGTCTACATGACCCCTCCACCAGGCTATCGTCGTAAGGGGGTGAATCTTGTTTGTAAATTACATAAGTCCCTCTATGGACTTAAACAGGCATCTCGCAATTGGTTTTCCACTTTTTCCACAGCTTTACTTGGTTTTGGCTTTCGGCAATCTCATGCAGATTACTCTTTGTTTTATCTACATCAGCAAGGAGCATCCATTTTTGTCCTCATCTACGTTGATGACATCGTTATCACAGGTTCCAATTCTTCTTTGATTCACCTTGTTAAGCAGTTCTTATGTCGACGATTCAATACCAAGGATCTTTAAATATTTCCTTGGTATTGAGGTGGCTTTCTCCACGCGAGGATTATATTATACCAGCGGAAGTATATTCTCGATATCCTTGCTGATTGTGGATTAACCGGAGCTCGTCCCGCTGCGACCCCCATGGAACAAAATCTCAGACTTATGATCGTACAGGTGACCTCCTTTCCGATCCTTCTGTCTATCGTCGCCTTATTGGACGTTTGATATATCTCACAGTTACATGCCCGGATATTGTTTACACTGTTAACATCTTAAGTCAATTTATGCATCAACCTAGACAACCCCATCTCGACGCTGCTTATCGATTGGTTCGCTATCTCAAAGCTACTCCGACACAAGGTATTTTTTTCCAACCCAACAGTGAACTTTCTCTCAGAGCTTATTGTGATTCGGATTGGGCAAGTTGCCCGATGGCTCGGAGATCAACAACTGGTTATTGTATTTTTCTTGGTTCCTGTCCCATTTCTTGAAAAACCAAGAAACAAAACACTGTCTCCCGATCACCCGCTGAAGCAGAATAATGAGCCATGGCGGTTGCAACTTGTGAACTTACATGGTTTTCCTATCTTCTACGTGATATTGGTCTCCCTTTACGAGGTCCCATTCCACTACATTGTGATAACCAAGCAGCTCTTCATATTGCAGCTAATCCGGTTTTTTCATTAACGCACCAAGCATATTGAGATAGATTGTCATGTTGTTCGTGAAAAATTTTCAACAAGGATTTCTTCATCCAAGCAAAATTTCCACTGATCTTCAAGTTGCTGATCTCTTCACTAAGCCTCTTGGTCGAGAGCAGTTCCAGTTTCTCAGGTCCAAGTTGGGCACTTACAACTTCCGTGCTCAACTTGAGGGGGAGTCTTGACGAGTAATATATTTTCCTTATTTAGCTTTATACTTGTCTTGTATAGGATCGATTTATTTTCTGTAATTAGGTTGCAGATTATTAGCTTACCATCTATGACCTCTTAAAAATAGGCTATAATCTTGGATCTGGATATCTCTCTTGTATATATAAGCCTTGTACCGTGATCAGTAAAGCAATGAAAACCAATCTTTGAATAAAGCAATTCAAATACCTTTTATCACCACCTTTTATCAGAAATCATAATGCATCATCTACGAGCTCATATTTGCGAAGACAATGGATGAGAGTGGTGTAATAAACAAGGTCTGGTCTCATACCGATATCAGAATGACCAGCAATATCTCAATTCTTCACGAATGCAGCTTGGGGTTGAACCTGGAAAAGGGGCAAAAATAAGTGAGAAACGTGAGAGATTTCAGAGATATGCAAGCAAGGAAGCTAGGTGATTACCACTAGTTGGATCCCTTGATTCTAAATTTTTTTCATTGGATTGGCTGAGATGATCAAGGAACAATCAACAAATGTGTATTGACTTAGAAAAAAAAAAGTGTTAACATAAATAGAGAGAGTTCGCTCTTCGTATCAAGGAGTAGCTCTGGCATAAAAGCACAATACATACAGAGAAACTCATTTTGGAAATCAAAGCTTGAGCACTTTTGGCCCATGGAATTCTGCACATTTTAAAATGAGAGCAATCATTGGCTAGGTTGGCATCCTCCATTGCCGCATCACAGGTTTAGATGTCAAGTGTTACGGTGTCACAAATGTCATCTTCTAAATTAGGAAACTAGGGCTAATGAACCAGCTGAGATGAGGGATTTCACTCAAGCCATGCTTACGCTTCTTCTTTAGTACAAGGAGACTGGGGGATTGGTAGGATGTCTTCATCCTTAGATAGGACATTCATTGAGAGAGCTCTATCATAGGCCCTTGTGGGAACGGGAGCAAGGACTCTATGAACATGAACGTAAGCCGGCTTAGCTTCCTTCTTGATTGAATGAACTGGCGAGCAAGATCTTGATAGCAAACCAGGGTGAGGATTCCCCTTCTTCTATAGGGACAGAGGCTTTGACATCCCACTTTCTTCAGCTTGATGTGGAGACCAACCTTTCTTCTTTTTATGCTGTTGTGACAATATTTCACTAGCTTCAACACAGATAAGCGCAAGAAGAATCCCAAGCACAAAATGGACAATGTTGATTCCTGAAGAAAAATATATTTGCGGAATTTACATCATTGTCTAGTGTCTCACTAGCCAAAAAGTATGATTTTTGAGTACCTTATGAACAGGTTAACCGCAATTACAGGAGTTGAATACAGGAAAATAGTAATGGCTGACCAATCTCTCCGCCTTCAACTTACACGAAACTTGTTCCCTGGATGTCATTTGCCAGGGTATAGAAAAACAAGGGTAACACAAACAAACACAGACAGAAACCGTGAAACTGGTACCAAAAAAACTTCGAAGATCTAGCTTTCAATCTCAATTAACCTGCTAGGATTATGAATTTCAAGAAACCAAAGGTCGATCCATGAAAGACTATTTTGTGCATGTGAGTAAGCGAGGACAAAGTTTACGGAGAAAGAAATCCGACTACTTCATACAAAAATATCAAGGCTCATGGACAATTCATTTTAAAATATAATACAAGTCTTTGCCCCGATTACTTACCCAAGTCATTCCTTTGCTCTTCATAATGTTACTTGCTTTCTGTAGATCTGGATCTCATCATTCTGTTACTTTCTTTTGGGGAGGAAACTTCGAAAGTAGACAAAGCCACCTGCGATAGTTTTCCTCCTTGAGGAACACATCCGCAACCACATTAGTAGTCACATGGTGTGGTGACAGAACATTAGTAGTCACATGGTCTGGTGACAGACCTTCGTCTGCCATTTTCTTGAGCAATTGTATTACTTTCTCTCCCTGGTTTATCTAACAAAAACCCCTCAGAAATGGATCAAATGTAATAACATTAGGAGCGTAACCCTTGCATTCCATTTCAATAAGCAACTCAGTAGCTTCTTCTAGCTTGTCTTGCTCACACCCCCAGAGATCATGATATTATAAGTTACGATGTTCGGATATAGACCCACACGAAAATATTTGGAAAGAACTCCTTGGCACTGTCCAATCTATTATTTTTAAAAAGCCCATAAAAAATGCAATTCCGAATATAGGTGATTGGATCAAGTTTTGTTAGGAAAAAGACGATAACTTTTCCGATTTGTTTAAATCTGTTGGGAAAAGATGGTAACTTTTCCGATTTGTTTAAACCTACAAGGAAATGTTCCAACCAACCAAAGGACGATATGCAATCCGATAAATCAAAGACGAGCTTAACACAGCACTTTAAACGTGGAAAATCTCCCAAAATCTTTGGAGTAAAAACCACGGGACCGATCTCCGAGTCCACTCACACATTTCACTATCACGGTTTTGGTACAAAACCAAGTTCTACTAGGTATACAACCTAGATATCATCACAAATAAGATGATAACGTCTCTAATCCCACAGTAACGGGATTCGCATATACGTAGTGAAGATCAAGAGCCAATAACAAGAACACCAAGAGAATAAGGAAAGAAATAACCAAATCTGTCGTTGCTGTTCCAAAGCTGATTTCTCAACACATCAAACTCCGATTGACGATCCAACCGTTGAATACAAAGAACAAGATGTCTTGAACACGCTCACCAAACTCAGCTTGATCCGACTACGGCTGACACTCGATCCGACTGATTTTCCTCAGCTGCTCAGACCTATCTCTATTTGTTTTTCTCCCTTTTTTCTCTTTGTTTTGCTTGCTACTATGCTGTTTTATTCCTCTACTTTGACTCCTCTACAGCTTCAATGCAAGGTATCTTAATGCATTGTATTTGGGAATGGAGGACTTGGTCCAATTCTTGTGCATTGAACAAGCACACATAGAAGACAAAGACGTTGGGTTGGACCAACGATCATTTCAACAAAATCTGCGAGGAAATGTAAAGTATTCTCATCATGCCTCAACCGATAAATCCAACGATTTTTCAAAGCTTTATTGCCTCTCGATAAAGCCACCAACTCATAAGTATGATTTTCATACAAGGAATTCATCTCGTCTTGCATTGCGTCCATCCACTTAGCTCTACTTTCATCAGTAACGGCTTCTTGAAAATATTCGGGCTCACCTGAATCTATCAACAACACATACTCATCAGACGAGTATCTAGTGGATGGCGTACAAACTCTGGTGGACTGTCTCGTACCAGTAACTGGTGGAACTATCGGTGCTTACTGCTGAACATCAGCAACATCCTCTAGCTGAACATCAAACCCATCTGCACCCTGCTGGTCGTATTGTGTCTGATCCCCCTCTACTTCCTAAAACTCAAGCTGAGCATTACTCCAGAGCTGATCTGGAACCTCATCAAAGACCTCATCCTAAATATGTCTCTGCATATCGATAGTCGGGATCACTTCAATTTCAATACTGTCATCAGAATATCAGGATATTGTCTTCTTTGCCCTCTGAATATTTGCTATTGTCTGGTCCTCCATAAACACCACACCTCTACTTCTGCGATCTTCTTTTCAACTAAATCGTAAAGCCTATAGCCGAACTCATCAGAACCATGTCCAAGAAAGATGCATTCGCGAGTCTTGGCATCTAACTTGGACCTTTCATCCTTCGCAACACGAACAAAGATCTTGCACCCAAATACTCTCAAATGGTCATAGGAAACATCCTTACCGTATCAAACCCTGTCTGGCACATCACCATCTAAAGCAACTATCGGAAAAAGATTGAGAACATGAACCACAATATTCAATGCCTCACCCCAAAATGATTTTGCAAGTTTAGCATCTGTAATCAAATATCTCAGTCTCTCTACCAAACTTTTGTTCATCCTTTCAGCTATACCATTCAATTGAGGAGTTTTAGGAGGTGTCTTTTGGTGTCTGATACCATGCTGCCTGCAGTATTCATCAAACAAGCCAATGTACTCACCATTGTTGTCTGAACGGATGCATTTCAACTTCTTTTCAGTTTGTCTATCAACTGAAGCTTGAAACTATTTAAATACATCTAACACTTGGTCTTTTGTCTTCAAGAAATAAACCCAGAGCTTTCTTGAATGATCATCAATGAAGATGACAAAGTAAACTGCACCACCAAGTATCGCTGGTTGAATCGGACCACAAACTTCTATATGTACCAACTCTAATAGACCTGATTTTCTGGAAGGAGGATGACTTTTGAAAGATACTCTATGTTGTTTTTAAGCTAAGCAATGTGCACATTTCTCAAGTTTCGCACTCTTTACTCCAGAGAGTAAATCCTGCTTGGCTAACACACTCATACCTTTTTCGCTCATATGGCTAAGCCTTTTATGTCATAACTCAGTTGCATTTTCTTTTTCTTTTTTTTTTTTTTTTTTTTTTGCAACACTGCATCTGTCTGCAGAAACCTTTGCTTGCAACAAGTACAAGGAAGACTTCTTGTTCCCTCTAGCCACAACTATGGAATCTTTACTGAGTTTCCAAGAGCCATTTACAATAGTGCTGTAATAACCCTCATCATCGAGCTTCCCAGTCGAAATCAAATTCAGACGGATATCTGGTACATGTCTGACGTCCTTGAGAACTAGCTTTGATCCATTGCTAGTCTTCAAGTACACATTTTCAACACCTATCACTTTGTCAAGACCGTCATTTCCCATTTTCAAAGGGCGAAAGCCCCCCGATGTATAGGAATCAAAGAATTCCTTCTTTGACGTGATATGGAACGAGGCTCCAATGTCAATCACTTAACTCGTACCAACGCATGCTAAATTGATATTATCCTCATAACACGTAATAACGAGTCCATCAGTAGCAGTCACAACTCGAGAATCAGTCTCAGAGTCTTTCCTTTTACTACTGCTAGTACCATTTTTCTTCTCTCGTCTTAGCTAAAAATAGTTTTTCTTGATGTGACCCATCTTACCACAATGATGACATTCAATATTTTTCTGTCATAATATGGAATTGACACAACCCTTGTACTTATCCTTTTGACCTCTACTCTCGCTCCTCTTCCTACTCTCACTCACTAAAGCGTCGGGATGAGAAAAAGAAGAAGAAAAACCTTGAATTTTTCTTCTCATCTCCTCATTCAAAATACCACTTCTGGCAAAGTCCAAGGTGGCGACACTTTTAGGAGCTGAATTATTCAAAGTCACACGAAAAGTCTCCCAAGAGTCAAGTAAGGCATCAAGCACCCAAAGTCCTTGTACCTCATCCTCAAACTTAATATTCATGGTAGTGGACTCCAACTTGTATGAGGACTCCAACTTGCTCCATAATTTCTTAGCATCTGAGTCCTTATAAATGTGATTCAACACATTATCATCAACAAACTGTCGAATGAAACCTCACACAACCTTATGCTCTAGGATCCATTCGTCATCATGTTTATCATCCGGTTTCTTATCACCGAACCCTGGTAAGTGTCATCGCTTAACATAAAAGAGATCCTCCATTTCTCCTTTCCACACGTGATAGTTTCTTCCATTTAAACTAACCATCCTTTGGGTACTAATATCCATCGTTTAAGCAAATCATAGATGCTCTGATACCACTTGTTGGGGAAAGACCGTAACTTTTTCAATTTGCTTAAACCTGCGAGGAAATGTTCCAAATAACCAAAGGACAATATGAAATCCAAAAAATCAAAGGTGAGCTTAACACAGCACTTTTAACGTGAAAAACCTCCTAAAATCTAGGGAGTAAAAACCACGGGATCGATCTCGGAGTCCACCCAAACACTTCATTATCACGGTTTTCGTACAAAACCAAGTTTCACTAGGTTCACAACCTAGATATCACCACAAATAGGACGATAACGTCTCTAATCCCACAATAACGGGATTCACATATACATAGTGAAGATCAAGAGCAATAGTAAGAACACCAAGAGAATAAGGAAAGAAATAGCCAAATCTGTTGTTGCTGTTCTAGAGCTGATTTCTCAACACACCAAACTCCAATTGACGATCCAACCGTTGAATATGAAGAACAAGATGTCCTGAACACGCTCACCAAACATCAACTTGATCCGACCACGGATGGCCCTCAATCCTGCTGTGCGCAGACTTGTCTCTCTTTGTTTTTCTCCCATTTCGCTCTCTGTTTTGCTTGTTGCTTTGCTGTGTTTTTTTCTTCTACATTGACTCCTCTGCAGCTTCAATGCAAGGTATCTTAATGCATTGTATTTGGGAATGGAAGAATTGATCCAACTCTTGTGCATTGAACAAGCACACATAGAAGACAAAGACATTGGGTTGGACCAACGACCATTTCAACAAAATCTGCGAGAAAATGTTCGAACCAATCAAAAGATAATATGCAATCCGAAAAATCAAACACGATCACAACACACGTCTTTTAATGAGAAAAACCTCCCCGAAATCAAGGGAATAAAACCATGGGACGGATTTCGGAGTCCACCCTAACATTTCACTATCACGGTTTTGATACAAAACCAAGTTCCACTAGGTATACAACCTAGATATCACCACGAAGAAGATGAAAATGCATGTAATCCCGCAATGACGGGATTCACATATGCATAGTGAAGATCTACTAGCAAGAACAAGAACAACAAGAGATAAACAGAAAGGTATCATCAAAAGAAGCATATCCTGTATGTATCCTGTATTTTTGCTTTAGTGTTTTTGCTGCTGTGTATATTCTATGTCCACGCCTCTGTACCTGCTGATAAGGCCACAAAAGAAGCATAAAAATGACACAAAGCAATAATACCCAAGACTCTTAGGTTGGACCATAACCAAATAGTCCAACAAATCTTCCCCTCCAACTTAAAGAGGAAATCCCATAACAACGAATCAAGTGGAAACCGATGAGGAGCCGACACAACTCGAATTTCTCCTTTGGAAAAACCTTACTCATCATGTCCGCACCATTGTTGTTGGTGTGAACCTTCTTGAGCGAGACCTCCTTTGCCTTCAAAGTGTCCCGTATCCAGTGAAACCTCATATCAATGTGCTTAGACCTTAAATAAAAAGTAGAGTTTATTGCAAGGTGTATAGCACTCTGATTGTCACAAAGTAAAGTATATCGATCCTAACTAAGACCAAGCTCCCGTGTGAAACCCTTCATCCATAGCAACTCTTTGCACGCCTCTGTCGCAACATTGAACTATGCGTCTGTAGTTAACAAAGCAACACATCTCTGTAGTTTGGACTGTCAAGCAACACTGATTAAATATCCTGAAGTAGACTTTCTGTCATCAATATCCCCTGTCATATCTGAATCTGTGGAACCAAGCAGAAAGGGATCATAACCCCCAAATGAAAGTTTCAAACTAGAAGTGCCACGAAGATATCTAAAAATCCCCTTTAGTGCATTCCAGTGCTCTTTACCGAGATTGGAAGTGTATCTGCTAGCAACTCCCATTGCATGAGCTATGTCTGGCCTGGTTCAAACCATTGCATATATCAAACTATCCGCTGCAGAAGCATAAGGAACTTTTTCCATCTCTTTCTCACTTGACGGACATTGTTACTTGCTGAACTTAAAGTGTATTCCAAGAGGAGTGCTCACAAATTTAGCCTGATCTATCTTGAACCTTTGGAGTACCTTCTCAATGTACTTCTCCTGAAACAGACATATCCTTCTGCCTTCTCTGTCGCTGCTGATTCTCATACCTAGAATCTCCCAAATCTTTCATCAAGAAAGACTTGATCAAATGGTGCTTCAACCTTTGGATTCTGGAAACATTCTATCATCAACATAGAGAAGTAAAATGATGAAATCATCATCTGAGAACCTTTGCACAAACACACAGTGATCTGAAGCAGTCTTCTGGTAGGTATGTTCCGTCATAAAAGACTCAAACTTCCTGTACCACTGTCTCAACGCTTGCTTTAATCCATACAAGCTCTTTTTCAGCATGCAAACAAAATTCTCCTTTCCTTTGACCTTAAAGCTCTCTGGTTGCTTTATGTATATCTCTTCCTCCAAATTGCCATGAAGGAAGGCCGTCTTCACATCCATCTGCTCGACCTCAAGATCGAGTCTGGCTGTTAGACGTAACACAACTCTGATTGAAGATATTTTCACAACTGGTGAGAAGATCTCATCATAATCAATCTCCCTCTTCTGATTGAAACCCTTGACAACCAATCTACCTTTGTATCGTGGCTATGAAGTATTTTGATCATGTTTCAA
The DNA here is from genome assembly GCA_035668315.1 of Drosera spatulata. Lineage (NCBI taxonomy): Eukaryota > Viridiplantae > Streptophyta > Magnoliopsida > Caryophyllales > Droseraceae > Drosera > Drosera spatulata. Next base: position 9,591 of record JAOVYX010017096.1, on the reverse strand, counting down.
TTGGTAAATCCAGCGATTCTTCAAAGCTTTCTTGCCTCTTGGTAAAGCCACCAACTCATATGTTTGATTTTCATGCAAGGAATTCATCTCGTCTTATATTGCACCCATCGACTTAACTCTGTTTTCATCAGCAACTGCTTCTTGAAAACATTGAGGTTCACCTGAATCTGTCAGCAACACATACTCATCAGTCGAGTATCTAGTGGAAGGCATACGAAGTCTGGCGGACTATCTCGTACCAGTAGCTTGTGGAACTGCTAGTGCTTGCTCCTGAACATCAACAACATCCTCTGACTGAACATCAAACATATCTGTACCTTGCTGGTTGTAATGTGATCCCACTCTGGTTCCTTAAATTCAAGCGGATCATCACTCCAAAGTTGATCTAGAACATCATCAAAGACCTCTGCTTGTTGGAGGAAAGATGGTAACTTTTCCGATTCGCTTAAACTGCGAGGAAATGTTTCAACCAACCAAAGGACAATATGCAATCTGAAAAATCAAAGATGATCACAATACACGTCTTTTAACGTGGAAAACCTCCCCGAAATCAAGGGAATAAAACCACAGTATCGATCTCGGAGTCTACCCCAACACTTCACTATCATGGTTTTAGTACAAAATAAAGTTGCACTAGGTACACAACCTAGATATCACCATAAAAGAAGAAAAAATGCCTCTAATCTTATAGTGATGGGATTCACATATGCATAGTGAAGACCTACTAACAAAAGCAAGAACAACAAGAAATAAACGGAAAGATATCATCAAAACTGTTACTGTTGTTCCAAAGCCAATATCTCAACTCACATAACTCTGATTGACAAGCCGTTTGAACCCATGCAAAGATAAGATGTTGCACATAGGCTGACCACATTTGAGCCTAATCTGATCTTGTATGATCTTCCGTCCAGCTGATTTCTTGTCACTGCACAGAGAAGTTTTTTCTTCCTTCTCTATATTTTGCATAAACCTGCGAGAAAATGTTCCAACCAACCAAAGGAAAATATACAATCCAAAAAATCAAAGACGATCACAACAAACACCTTTTGATGTAGAAAACCTCCCTGAAATCAAGGGAGTAAAACCACGGGACCGATTTCGGAGTTCGCACCAACACTTCATCATCACGGTTTTGGTACAAAACCAAGTTCCACTAGTTATACAATCTATATATCACCATGAAAAAGATGAAAATGTCTCTAATCCCACAATGACGAGATTCACCTATGCATGGTGAAGATCTACTGACAAGAACAAGAACAACAAGAGATAAACAGAAAGATATCACCAAAACTGCCTTTGCTATTCCAGAGCTGATATCTCAACGCACATAACTCTGATTGGCAATCGTTTGAACCAAGACGAAGATAAGATGTCGCAGACACGGTGACCGAATTTGAGCCTGATCCAACCTTGTATAACCTTCCGTCTGGGTGATTTCTTGTTACTGCACAGAGCAGTTTTTTCTCCTTTCTCTATGTTTTGCTCTCTATTCCTTTTGTGTTTTTGCTGCTGTGTATATCTTGTGTCCACCCCTCTGCACCTGCAGATAATGCAACAAAAGAAGCATAAAAATGACTCAAAACAATAATATACAAGACTCTTAGGTTGGACCATAACCAAACATCCAACAAGTTTACCTTTATCTTTCGTACGGTAAGTTTATAGACTTACAGGGCCTCATCCAGGCTTCGGCTTTATGCAAGGCCATCCAAGTCAATGGAATAAGTGTATGGATGAACTTCCTTCTGTTGCAACTCCCTAAATAAATGCCATCCAATTCCCCACACAAAAAGAAGACATTGTATCAAGTAATTGAAAGAAATAACACTTGGCTGCGTACGGATTACTATCAGACTCGAAAATGAATCCATCAAACAGCAAGGTCATCAACCTGTCCGATCATCATTTCCATCATTCCCTCCGCTTCTTTTGATTTCCAAACTTTACCAAACAGTACTTCGATTAGTATATTGAATTGTCACCACATCATCCTGGACACCTACATCTATTATTTCCTGCAACACAACTCTAGCTTCCTCTAAAGAACCAACACAGCACATTCCATCAACAAACGTATTAAAAGACCTAGCACTACAATAAACTCCCCTGTGCTTCATTTCTCCTTGTTGGATTAATAATCGATATTAGGCACTAATAAACTAAATACCAAATATCGATATATATCCGAGGATCATAACAAAATAAATCTCATACTTTAAAATATGTGTTTAACACTAAGGAGATATAACTCTCAAATCTCATACACATTTATTTGAGAATTTTAACAACGACTCTCTCCCAATGATGAACGAGTAATCATTCCCAATTGATTTCGAAACTCTTCAAAATTTGCTCCAGTAAGACTTTTAGTGAAGACATTTGTAACCTGAACTTCGATCTTCACATATTTCTTCTCAACATCTCCAAAAATACTTTCTCACAAACAAAGTGATAGTGTACCGCCACATGCTTTGTCCTAGTATAAAACATCGGGTTCTCAGCTAGGCGAATAGCTGATTGGTTCTCGCAGTACAACTACACTCGATAATCAAGTGGTTGATGAAGATCTTCCAATAATTGTATCAACCACGTACACTCTTGGGTAGTTGCAGCTACTACACGATACTCGACTTTAGTAGTTGATAGTGACACTGTTGGTTGTCTCTTGCTACTCCAAGAGATAGCTCCTGATCCAAGGCTGGACACGTATCCCGAAGTGGATCGACATGTATCATTGTCCCCGGCATAATCAGCATCACGGTATCCAATGACTTGACTAATGCCACCTTTCTTGTATAAGAGACCATAATCACAAATTCATTTCACATACCTCAGAATCTGACGAAATGCTTCCAGGTGAGGTTTCTTCGGACTCTGCATGAATCGACTAACCACGCCAACAACATATGAGATGCCAGGTCTTGAAAGAGCTAGGAAGATTAAACTACCTATAAATTGCCTGTACATGATACTATCTTCAAGTGCTTTTCCTTCTGTAGAGTATAACTTGACATGAACCTCCATTGGTGTTCACACTAGCTTGCAGTCGACCATCCCATACATCTGAAGTAGATCCTTGGCATACTTTTGATGGCCAAGGAACAACCCTTCCTTAGTTCTTTGCACTTCAAGACCAAGGAAGTGGTTCAACTCTCCAAGCTCCTTTATCTAAAATCAGACCAAAAGATTGCTTCTGTTTCTGTGTATCTCATCATTGTCATCTCAAGTGATAATGAGATCATCAACATAGACCAGAATTGTTGCAATCTTGTCATCTTGAGTCTTTACAAACAAGTTTGAATCTGCTGGTGCAACAGAGTTTCCACTCTGTACTAGGAACTCTGCTATCTTGTCATTCCATGCCCTTGGTGCTTGCTTCAAATCATAGAAAACTTTCTTTAGCTTGTAGACATAGTTGGGATAGACATTGCTCTTGAACCCTTGAGGTTGATCCATGTAGATCTCCCGATCGAGTTCATCATGTAGGAAAGCGTTCCTCACATCCATCTACCAGAGGCTCCATGAGTTGCTTGTTGTTAGTGCAAAAAGAACACGGATAGATGTGATCTTGGCAACCGGACTGAACATCTCATCATAGTCTAGTCCGTACTTCTGTGAGAATCCTCGATCCACCAAGTGAGCTTTGTATCTATCAATGGATCTATCTAGACGAGTCTTGATCTTGTACACCAACTTGCATGAGAAGAGTTATACGCCTTCTGGTATCGGCACGAGATCCCAAGTCTTATTCTGGTTCAAGGCATCTATTTCTTCTTGCATCGCCTTCTTCCATTCTACTTCTCGTGAAGCTTTATGGTAAGTGATCGGTTACCTTGGTATATCGTCCTTGACCAAAGCAGCATTAGTATACCATGGGTCTGGTTTTCGGATTCTGCTCATCCTTCGAAGTCCTGGGGGAGGATCTTCAACATCCTCGATCTCCTCGTATTGTGTCGGCCTGTCTTCTTCGGTTATCATGCGCACTTCACTTTTTCAGGGACTCTTTCTTGGTGATTGAGTGGGTTCTTCTTGAGAAAGTTTTTTTTTTTTTTTTCTGAACTTGGAGTTTTCTAGTTATCATTATCAACTTCTGGTTGCTTTCTAAACCTCTCTTGAACCACCATTTCAAACTCCTTTTGTATTTGGCAGTACCACGGATTATGGGGACCACCAGTATGAAGCCTCATCGAATACCACGTTTCTCGATCTGTGACATCGACCCGTATCTGGATCGTAGCAAATCGAACCCTTCCATTGGTTGTCATAACCAAAGATGCACCGAGTCGCCTTCTTATCAAGTTTGCTTCGAAGGTGATTTGGTATGAACACATAGCAGACACAGCTAAATACTCAAAAATGGCTCACCGTAGGCTTTAGGTTGTAAAGCTTCTTGAACGGGGAGACAAAATTCAAGATTTTCCTAGGGCAACCGATTGGTCACATATGCTACAGTTTTCATGCACTCGGCCCAAAACCGAGGTGGCACGTTCTTGCAATGCAACATAATTCGATCGGTCTCCGTCAGGTGTCGATTCTTTCTTTTCGCAAGTCCATTTTGTTGTGGAGTATTAGGACACGCTAGCTGTTGACGTATCCAACATTGCTGAAGATATGCTATGAACTTTCCTGAGGTATACTCTCGGAATTATCTATACGAAGACATTGAATCTCCTGGTCCAGGTCCTTTTTAGCTTCTTCTCTAAAAGCTTTGAACTTAAAAAGAGCTTCTGATTCCTCTTTCATAAAGTAGACCAGTACGTATCTCGAATGATTGTCTATAAAAAGTGACCATAGAACGATAACCACTTATTGATGGATGCTTCACTGGACCAAACACATCTGAATGGACCAACTCCAGAGGCACCTTGGCTCTGAGCTTGGAATCCTGGAATGGCACTTGATGTGCTTTACTATATTGACAACCATTACATACAATGTCATCCCGTGCATGCCATAGTTGGCATGGCCTAAGCGTGCATGCCATAGGTCGGGAGTTTCATTCTTGTCTTACCTACGTATGCCTCTTGTGCAGACATCACATAGATAGACTCAAGTCGTTGTCCCTCCATTAACGGTGGACTTAATGGGTTTAAGTTGGGTTAGACCTTCACATTGGATGGTCCAAAGACAACATAATTCCCATCTGATGTGAGTTGTGGAATTGACAACAAATTCTTCTTCATTCCTGGCACGTATAACACCTTATCTAACTCTACAGTGTTAGACTTATACCTGGGAACCACCAAGGCTTTGTCAACTTGACCGATTGGCATCTTCGTGTTGTCTACTGTGATGACAACACGACCTCCCTTGTACTCCGACAAGTCCTGGAGCATCCTTTCATCTCCAGTCATATGAATGGAACATCCAGAGTTAACGATCCATTCATCATAATAGTTGATCAGCTTTTCACTTATGACGATAAGTGCTAGTTCCTCTACTGGTTCCATTATATGGCAGGTGAAGCTTGAAAATCCTATTTATCTTCGCTCTTGTTATTCTTTGAGGTTGAAGTTACGGTGTTACCTTTCTCTTGCTTGTGCCAAGAATCTCAAGTATAATGCCCCTTCTTGCTACAATTGTAGCACTTCTTATTGCGATGTTGATTCCTTTGATCCTTGCCACGTCGTGATGGTTGTACTCCTCCTTGTTGTGAGCTCTTCCATGGTTGACGTCTTAGAGCAGAGCCCGCTCTTGGACTTGTCACCATCGTCTTTACTCGACCAGGCAACACTTCTCTTCTGGAAACTTCCTCTTTTGTTGCTAAAGAGAGCCTTCTCCTCTTCCTTAAGTGACAATCCAGACATTTACTTGTCCAGAGCCTCTTGGTTTGATAGTATATTCTCTAACATAGTCAAAGTTGGCTGAGTGGCCCATCCACGAGTTGTTGTAACAAGGCCATTAAACTATGACCTTAACCCGTGGACGACTATCCTTCATATTCTTGTGTCACTAATGGGATCTTTTGTATCCAACTTTGTGATTTCTTCACATAAGTATTTAACCTTTGTGAAGTACTGGCTTATAGACAGTTCTCGCTAAAAGATTGAGATAAGCTCATTTTTTAACGTTTACAACTATGCGTCATTAGTTCTGGTGAATAGGGGGCTAGAATGTCCCATGCTTCCTTGGGCATCTCGAGATCCTTGATGCGATATAAGAAATCATCTTCTATGAAGTTAGATAAGGCATACATAGCCTTGTCCACTTTGATCTTCCACTTCTTGATCTCGTCTTCCTTGTCCTTGAGTGGTATCATCTCAGAACCTCTAACGATCTCCCAGATATCCTTACTTACAAAATAATACTTGATGCTAACGCTCCAAGTACTGTAATTTCCGTGGTTGAGCTTCTGACTATTGTTTGCATTTTCTGCCATGCTAACTGGATAAAACCATAGTAATTTCTTTTACGGAGCCAGCAAAAATAAATTACCACAGTAATTTTTAACCAAGCAAGTCTGGTTCGTATTGTGTACCGGGAGAACTATCGCATACTTCGATCCTCGATCGATTATTAAAAACGACCTCCAAGATTAATTTCACCACTTTGAGATTAACCCAACCTTGCTCTGGTACCACTTGCTAGATTAATGATCGATATTAGGTATTTTTGAAATAAGTACCAGATACCAATATATACCCAAGGATCATAATAAAGTAAATCTCACACTTTGAAATATGTGTTTAACACTAAGGATATGTAACGCTCAAAACTCATACACATTTATTTGAGAATTTCAACACAAGAAAGAAAGGAGGAAGAGCATAAGCTTAGGTTGCTCTCTGCAACTCTTTGTTTTCTCTATGCTTATATGATACAAAGCCAAAAGCATTCTATATTTATAGCCAAGAGATGGTATCTTGAGAATCTATATGTTGTGGACTTGAACCTATGCTTATCTATGGAAATCTCCAAGCTTGCTTAAGACCAAACTTTGGAGATTACACTTATCCATCATTAGATAGTAGTTGCAATCAATTAAGCAAGTAGATGTTGCAAGATAAGGTGGTGAGGAGTGGACTTGGTGTTCACTTGAGTACTTGATAAGCATATTAGGTGACGAGATTCTTAAACTTTGATTTGAAGGCGGCAGGTTAGCAATGTCTTCTTGAGCTCAATGAGTTGGATGAATTCTGTGGTGAGGTGTATGAGAATGCTAAGCTTTACGAGGAACATGTCAAGTCATGGCACAATAAACGAATCCTTCATCGGGTGTTCTATCCGGGGCAAAAGGTGTTGTTATACAATTCTCGTGTCCATCTCTTTCCGGGTAAGCTCAAATCTCGTTGATCGGGGCCGTTCACTATTTCTAAAGTTTTTCCTTATGGGGCGGTTGAGCTTTAAAGCAAGGATTCTCAGTTTACATCGGCTCGAAGTCGACCGTTGCATTGACAAAGCCGTGATGAGCGTGATTTCATCAGGCCAAGGACGTTATATGAAGGGCTACTTGGGAGGCACCCTAAAGGGAGTTTTCTTGTAATTTTTAATAATTCGTTTGATATCGTTTCTTGGTATTTCTTGATCTAATCTAGTTCGTTTTAATGTTTTGTAGGTTCGCGTCGAATAAAGGAAGTTTATGATTAGGGGTGCTTCGGTAATTGCAAATGTATTTCGATTGGTGGACGAACGGTATGAACTCTTGTGTTTTAAAATTTCGTCTTTTTAAATTTCGGATCGAAAAATGACGAAAATGTTCTAAACGAGTAACAATCACATATTTCGAGGTTCGTATCATGTAACAAAGGCTCAAAACGAGGTCGTTCGACACATCAAAGCCTCTCTGAACCGTGCCAAGCACCCCAGTCGTGCCTCAGCCTACGCTACAGGGCAGAACACAGCCCTCCCCCCTGCCTGCTTGGCACTACAGCGCAAGCTGAAATGGCATTACAGTGCCTGGAAGACCCTAACCACTGGAAAAGCTGTGCTACGGCGCAACCTAAACCTACGCTACAGCGCCAGTCCAGCTCCCTCCCACGTTTAACTTCACTCACACACACCACACTCTCATTTCACACTCCACACTTAGCAATTTTCACACCTTTTCATTTTTAAACACCCAAAAACAACTCCCAAACTCTCTTCAAACCTAAATTTTCCTCTTAAATCAAATCAAAAAACTTACAATCTTCATGAAACATTCAAGATCTCATCTAAGATTACAAAGTACATTACTCTTTCTCTTTATTTTTGTAATCTCTACACTTTCATGAGCTTATGATTCTTAGAGGATGGATTGAATGATTGAATTTGTGATGGGAATTTCTTGGATTTGAAGTTGTTTGGGCTTTTCGAGCTTAAGTGTTGTATGGGGAGGTGAATTGATGGTGCAAAACCAATCCAAGGAACTAGTTTGTGATCATGCATACTAGGTGTTCGATGAAATGCTCATATGAGATTTGCTTGACGAAACCTTCGCTTAAGCATTGCGTTTACATTGTTTTACACTTAGATACATGTTTCATCATTACTCGCTACTTTTCCTATGCTTTTGGTCATGATTCGATGCGCATAACGTTACATCTCAAGCTTAGGCTAGCATGACTAGTTTATGTTTTCATGGACTTACACACTTCTTGTTTCTAGGTATCATGGGAAAATCCAGGATCACAACCAAGGGCAAGGAGATCGCTTCATCTTCTAACACCGAAGCTATCCCATAGGCTCGCTCCAAAGGAAAAGCGAAGGCCTCGGCTAACCAAATCCTCGCACCGCCACCTCTTGTCGTCATTGTTTCCAAGGAAGCGGCTAAGCGATACCAAACCATCCGTCCTTGCAAATCCATCATAGAGTGAGACGATGAAGCTATGGCTTTCATCAAATGGATTGGTGTGTGACAAATTCCCTCGCAAGGCTCGTGAGAACTTGGTTGGGAGTTTTATGCAAACGCCGGTGAGAACACTTCATCATTTGCTACTATGGTTTGGGGAGTGATGGTTCGTAGGCTCTCCGGACGTTCTTCAACTCTAAAGTTGAGGATAACCCACCACAACCCAAAGTCGATGAAACGATCAACTATGTCACGGCTGATCGAGATGAGATCATTCATTCCTTGTGCGGAGCCAAGAGTGAGTGCACATGGGATTTGGACAAGACTGGACACTACATCAATCATTTCAACGAATCTTACCTCTCTCCCAAGGCTCGGGTACTTCAACACTTTGTGAACTACATGCTCCTACCTAGCACACATACCACTGAGATCACCGCCGACAAAGCAAACCTTATCCATGCTCTCATTACCAAGATGCCAGTGTACATCTCTAGGGTGGTTTTTTACTCCTTTCGTGACATTGTCTCCTGCTTTAGGCGAGCTCATGATTTGGTGTTGATGAGCCACGCTAGGCTCATAACCACTCTTTGCCTCGATGCAGAAGTCAAGTACATTGATTCTGATCCTATCTCCAAGGGAGTGGAAGCCTTTGATGACACATTCATCAACCGGATTATGCTCACAATGACATCATCAAAGCCAAAACTAAAGAGAGCACGAGGCGGCGAAAAGTATTTTGCATTTCTGCCCAGGTATTGATTGATAAAGACGGTAGTTCATACAGCCAGTCTTTTGCATAACCTTGTAAGGTG
>JAOVYX010017095.1:0-23000 GCA_035668315.1 Drosera spatulata | reverse complement strand
TTTTCAGAGTATTGTCAATCAATTGACAGGTATGGATTTAAAGTTTGATGATGAGATACAAGCATTATTATTATTAAGCTCCTTACCCAATAGCTGGGAGACATTAGTGGTGCCACTGAGCAACTCCGCTCCTGAAGAGAATCTCACGATGAACATTGTGAAAGACTGTATGTTGAACGAGGAAACTAGGAGGAAGGAGCTCAGTCCGTCCAACTCCTCAGATGCTCATGTGATGGAGCATCGTGGACGGAACAAAGGAAGAACTTTCCAGCAAGACGGCAAGGTCAGTGGGAGATCGAAGTCCCAAAATCGGAAGGGCTTCACTTGCTATTATTATGGCAAGCCAGGCCACAAGAAAAATGAGTGCAGAAAGTTCAAAAGCGACACAGCGCAAGGCAAGATCATTAAGGGAGAGCAAAACAATGAGCCAAGCACCACTTCCGTTGCAACCATGGATGAACCCCACCTCTTCTCAGATAGTGATTCCGTAAACCTCACTTGTCCAGACTCAAATTGGATGGTAGATTCTGGTGCCTCATTTCATCTTACTTTGCATATAAATTTCTTTTCATCTTATAAAAATGGTGACTATGGTTTTGTGCGAATGAAAAATAATGAGACATCTAGAATTATGGGTGTTGGAGATGTTTGGTTGCAAACCAATACAGGTTCTAAGTTACTGTTGAAGGATGTCAGACATGTGCCCGACATTCGACTAAATCTGATTTCAGTTGGGATGCTTGATGATGAAGATTACACTTCTCATTTTTCTGATAGGAAGATGAAGCTCTCGATGGATTCTTTGCAGATTGTTAAGGAAAAGAAGCAAAGAACGTTATACTTGATGTGAGCATGGATGATCAAAGGAGATACAAGTCCTCCTCGATCGAGCTCTGGCATAAGAGGCTCGGTCATATCAGTGGGAAGAACTTATAGATTCTTACACGTAAGCAACTCCCACCTGACGTAAAAGATATTCTTCTTAAACCGTGTGTTGACTGCATAGCTGAAAAACAACACAAAGTATCATTCCTTTCTTCCCTTGCACATAGAAGAAAGAATATACTCGATCTTATGCATACAGATGTCTGCTCTATGACAGAAAGATCTCTAGATGGTGCATACTATTTTGTCACTTTCATAAATGACCATTCTAGAAAGGTTTGGGTTTATGCCTTGAAAACTAAAGATCAAGTACTACATATGTTCAAGGAGTTCCATACCAGGGTGGAAAGACAAACTGGAAGGAAGCTCAAGTGTATCAGAGCAGACAACGGTGGGTGATTGCAGAGGTCCGTTCGAGGAATATTGCAGGAAATATGGCATCAGGCTTGAGAAGACGATTCCCAAGACATCTCAGCAGAATGGAGTCACAAAGAGATTGAACAGAACCGTCTAAGAGAAGATCCGCTCTATGATCTCTCATGCAAAACTCCCTAAATCGTTTTGGGGGGAGACGCTGCTGATAGCTGCTTACTTGTTCAACCATTCTCCTTCAAATCCTTTGAATGGTGATATTCCAGAAAGGGTTTGGAGAGGATAAGGCGTGTCCTATCAGCATTTGAAGGTATTGGATGCAGAGCATTTGTGCCCATCCCAAAGGATGAACTCTCTAAGCTTGATGGTAAGACGAAACAGTGTATATTTCTTGGCTATCCTAGTGAAGAATTTGGATTCAGGTTATGGGATCCAATAGCCAGGAAGATCATCCGAAGTAGAGATGTTATCTTCTTCGAAGATCAGACCATTGAGGACATCGAGAAGCCAGGGAAGTCCACAACTCCAGCAGATGTCCCAAAGAACTTGGATCCACTTCCTCCTCTGGCACCGGAAGGCCAAGGGGGAGATATGCAGGATGATCTTGGTGATGAGGAAGCTGGTGTTGATGTTGATGGCCCAGAACCATTAAAGCCGTAGGAAGGACCAGCTCCAGTACAATCACCAGCACAACAAGGTACGCGACATTCTACGAGAGAACGCGGACCATCTATCAGATATCCTGACACAGAATATGTGATGCTGACTGATGGGGGAGAACTAGAGAGCTACAGAGAAGCCATGTCAGATCCATATAGTGATCGTTGGTCGAGAACCACACATTCGAGCTGGTGAAATTGCCTAAGGGCAAGCACGCGCTAAAGAACCGATGGGTCTACCACTTGAAGACTGAAGACAAAAGCACACAACCACGTTACAAGGCTCGATTGGTTGTGAAAGGATTCGGTCAAAAGAAAGGTATTGACTTTGATGAAATTTTCTCTCCAGTTGTTAAAATTTCTTCTATCAGAGTTGTGCTAGGATTAACAGCCAGCATGGATCTCGAGATCGAGCAACTTGATGTGAAGACAGTTTTCCTCCACGGTGACTTAGAGGAGGAGATATACATGGAGCAGCCTGAAGGGTTTCAGATGGAAGGAAAGAAAAACCTTGTGTGCAGGTTGAAGAAGAGTCTGTATGGTTTGAAACAGGCGCCTCGACAGTGGTACCATAAGTTTGAATCATTTATGATGGACAATGGGTACAAGAAGACGTCATCACATTCTTGTGTCTTCATTTAGAAGTTCGTCGATGGTAACTTCATTATCCTATTGCACTATGTTGATGATATGTTGATTGTCGGTCAGGATACTAAAAAGATCGTTGCTTTGAAAAAGGCTCTTAGCAAATCCTTTACGATGAAGGTTTTGGATCCTGCTAGGCAAATCCTTGGAATGCAAATCTCCCGTGATAGAAAGAACAAGAAGTTATGGCTATCGCAGGAACGATACATCGAGAATGTATTAGAAAGGTTCAACATGAAAAAGTCCAAACCAGTTAACACTCCACTTGCAGGTCACTTCAAGTTATCAACGAAGCCGTGTCCCTCAAGTAAGACGGAGAAGCAGGAGATGTAGAGCATTCCGAATGCTTCAGCTATTGACAGCTTGATATATGCTATGGTATGTACTAGACCCGATATTGCCTATGCAGTTGGAGTTATTAGCAGATTCCTTTCTAATCCAGGGAAAGAGCATTGGACCAGAGTTAAAATGAATTCCGAGATATCTTAGAGGTATATCTAAGTTATGTTTATGCTACGGTCAAGGAAAACTTGTATTAGATGGTTATACAGATGCAGATATGACCGAAGATGCACATTCTCGGAAGTTCACCTCGTGATATATGACAACTTTCGCAAGGGGAGCAGTGCCATGGCGGTCCAAATTACAAAAATGTATTGCTTTGTCTACTACTATGGATGAAGAACTTCTTGTTAGAGTTGGGATTACAACAGGACACGTATAGACTCTTTTGTGATAATCTGAGTGCTATTCACCTTGCCAGAAATCCGACCTTTCATTCGAGGTCAAAGCACATTGATGTAAGATATCACTGTATACTTGATGGTTTGGATCGGAAGCGATTTTAACTTGAGAAGATCCATACTGACGACAACAGGTCTGATATGATGATAAAGACCTTATCCATGGAGAAGTTTGACTTTTGCAGGCAACAAGCGGGTATGACGATGGTCCCCACCGTTCGGGAAGGGAAGAATTGTTAGCAGATTCCCATTTGGTGGGACCCACACAACTTTTTTAATACAAAAGAAGGCAAAAAGATGGCGCAGAATTCAAAGTAAAAGAAGGAGAAGCCCACTTTGCATTTCTCCTCTGCACCGCCGTGTCTTCTACCAAATTTATGAAGCCAATGAATGTCATGCGTGAGCTCAACAATCAGAGGCGACAGCAGCAAAAAAACAAAAAAAAAACTCTTCCTCGCAACATCTATAAATAAGGAGCAAGGAGCAGAAATTTGTATAACATACCAAATACAAAAACAGCACCAGAAGAGTTAGAAAAAATATCCAGTTTATGGTATTTAGTGGTATCCTCTACGGGTATAATTTTATTCCGTTAGAGAAGAAAAATTAGTGAGAGTTATCTTGTTGATTGTAATCCCTTAACACAGTCTAGGAACGATATTTGCAATCCCTCTTTAGTGGATATTTTGGTATCGTAATGTTCCCGTGGTTTTTATCCTTTTTTAAGGGGTTTTCCACGTAAAATTTTGGTGTCGATTCTATCTATTTTTGGGTTATTTATTTATTTCATTTTAATTCCGCGACGAGAGAAAAGTGATGGACAATTTCCGCTGCACCTCACACCGATTTTTCCCAATAATAAGACAAATACAGATATCTGAATCTGAGTTTGGAGGCCTTTGATATGTTGAACTGCAAGGTCAAGCATGTCCGCATAGCTCGTTTGCTGCAGAACAAGTTTCGACAGAAATTAGAAACTTAAGCCACTCGTGGCAAACAAATTCTACGAAGTAGAAAGTGTAGAATCTGAGTTTAGTCATGTTAAACTTTTACGTGATAGATCATAGAAATGGCACAAGTGTGGTAAATTTTTCAAAATAATTATCATTTAAAAATAATATAGTTATATCTAAGCAAAGATTTTTTTAGACACCTACCCTCCTTGTTTAGATGAAAGAAAATTAGGTGGTAATTAATTTTCAAAGTTATATAAATAAAGCTATTTTTCAAGGTGTTTTCTACACCATTTTGAAGAGAAAAATCTCACCCTCTCTATAAATTCTCTCTCTAAAATAATTTAATTGTTTTGCTAATTAATTCTGACAATTATCGTTGGACGAAATCAATCCGAATATCTCGGAGAATCGATTCAATCTATGCGAGCACTTGTTCTATAACACATTATCAGCACGAGACTCTTAACAAGTTAAGATCGTAAACCAAACAAAGATACTTTATTACATCCGCATGTTTTGATTTTTGATTCATATCATAATAATAATAATAAGGGACTTGTGAGGTTGATTTTATATCATAAAAAGAAAGATTTCTGAAAAGATTCTATAACTGTGATTTTATGAAACAAAATCTTCCTACAAATCTTTCCTTTTATGGTTTAAAACAGTCATCTTGAATGATTTAAAATCAGCCAACATTTTCGTAATAATAATCTAAATAAAAAAATTATGGTTCAGCTGTCAGATGAAGTATCGCGTGTGTGATAATCTATTTATTAGTTTTAACACGTTGATGTGATTTACCCCTTTTATGTGGATCATCTATAAAGTTTGACGTGATTTACCCCTTCGGTATGCTTTACGCACGAACATTGATGTTTTAATATTTTCATAGGCATGCGTTATGATGATTTCATTTAGTGTTGTTCATGTATTATAGATCACCCTGCATCTGTATATTTGAGCATATCGTTTATTTGTAACATGTAGTAGTGTACGATTTGAGTTGTTATTATCTTAGTAGTTTATTTTACACCTGTCACGGGGCAGTTAAAGATGTCGTATAGTCATACGTGCATATCTAATGTTTATTTTTCTACACGTAAGTTTCATGTATCATATATACGCGTTTAGGTTAATCCTTCACGACTAATGTGCGCTATGACTAATGACGGGAGTGCGAGGGCAACGCCCTCGTTAGAAAACAAATATGGTGTTTGACGCACTAGGGCGTTCTGTCTTCAGGACAGAGCCCGTCTTTGATTTCGGCGTTGTATGGTCGTATGCATCATTTTTAATATTTCCTAAGCGTATTTTTATGTCCAAATATGTAAGATCAGATTTTAAGGTTGACGTTTGAAGTCGATTTCGACCTCGGAAAATATCTGCTGTAAGCTGGGCAAAGTCGCGAGCGCAACAATCGTCGCGGGCGTGACGAGGTGTCGCGGGCACAACTAAGCCCATCGCGGGTGCAACTGTCCTGAGTTGCCCAAGACGCAGGAAATTCACATCAACCATTCGCGAAATCCTTCGACAACGACACCAACACATATATTTCATCCTCCATGCACATTTCACAGCTCAAACATGATTCAAAAGCGTATGAATGGAAAACGAGCTCATGAACGAATATAAACGTCTCGTATCGGGTTAGGTTACCTCAAACGTTCGTATCCTCAGTTCGCTGATCTCCTCGTTCCCGATCACTTTTACTGCTATCTGTTTGCACTCCCAATGTCATTGTCGTGTTCGTCCTCGAGGTTCTCGTTGTTGCTGTTGTTTGGAGATGATGATGTGGTGTGTGGTGATGGTTTGATGGAGATGATGGTTTGTCGAGGAGGAAAATGGAGAGAGGGAAAGGAGCTACAAGATAGTAAGGAGTAGATGATGATGATGATGATGGCAGCGAGGCGGAGCAGCAAGCCATGGACGGACATGCACGAAATCCGCGCCACAAAGCTGTTTTCTATAGAAAAGGAGAGGAGGGAAAGGGCGCTGGAGGGAGTGTGATATATTTAAATATGTTCCCTCGTTTTGTTTTCATCGATCTATTTTTATTCATATTTCGTTACATTATTTCATCAAAAAATATGTTCGTAAATAGACAAAATTATTTCTAACTTAATGACGTTCTTTTTGTTGAAAATCTCGAATGTTTCCTGAATCATATTTTATTAGCTCAAATGCGTTTATTATATCGTTATAACGTTATCCATGTTTCCTCTTTTTGCTATCTGAAGGATGTATGATTGCTTAAGTATATGATGACTGATGAGCAGCCGCCACACCAGGAGGATGTGCTTGGAGCTCTTTGATTTGCTGATGCAGCTTGCTCGTGTCGTATACAAATCATTCGTGATCTTGTCAATGCCGTCTTCCTGTTTTCTCACTCGATTTTGTCGCTTGAAAGAGTACAAGTAGCTGTGATTGATACACACTTGTTAGGATTTCGCCAACTGAGCATAGTTTTTCTTCTCCTTTGTTGATGTCTTTGAGAATTATACGTGTTGAATGAAATAGTACAGCTTCTGCCAATTTCTTGATCATGGCCTGATTGAAATTTCGCTGTGAGCGTACCTTCGACGATCATTACATTGTTTTGAGTAGAAGTTGCACAACATTTTGATACTGAATTCTCTTTTTTCGCGATAATACTTGCTGGCCTGCATGATCTGCTTCGTTATCATATTAGAGCAGCAGGCTCAGTAATTCTTCGAAAATCATCATTGTTCAGCTTAGCATCTTTACAGCCTACACGTATATCTGAGACAAAACATAATTATTTCTACTTATTAAACATGCCGTAATCCAGAATCTGTTCTACACATGTAGCTACTCTTGAATAACAGATAACAGAGATGCAAGGAGCAAGGCCTTGCACTAGTTCACATAAATAGCGTGAAAGGCGAGGCAATTACAGGTTAAGTCCCAACTGATGTACTCAACAAGGGAGCGAAGTCTTTGAATCGCTATATACAAAAGACAAAGAGATTAGAGGAAGCTGTGGAGTGTCAGGCGAGCAACAGTGGAGTAGCATTGTGCGTTCTTCCCAAAATTATCTTCGAGTGGTTTGCTTGCTTCCGCATTTGCAGTGTTCTTGTTCTTTATTGAGTTGCTGCAATCAGTCATGAGACTCATATGGGGAGAGCGATCATGAATTGGGACCAGCATAAGAGCCATAAATGGTTTGATGCGTGAAGAATTTTTACGTTAAAAGCTTCTATGAGTCATATATACGGATACCTGAACCTGAGTTTGGAGGCCTTTGATATGTTGAACTGCAAGGTCAAGCATATCCGCATAGCTCGTTTGCTGCAGACAAAGTTTCAGCAGAAATAAAAAACTTAAGCCACTCGTGGCAGAGTAATTGCCGGTAGCAAACAAATTTTACGAGGTCGAATGTGTAGAATCCGAAATTAGTGATGTACACTTTTTTCGTTATAGATCAGATAAAAGACTTGAAAGTATAATGTGATGCTGTCACCTTATCCATGTTCGGAACAAGCTCTTGCAGCTTCTTGAGCTTCCCACTGATTCTAGTTCTTCTCTCCTGAAAAAGAAAACTAGTTAGATTATTTAGGTAACCGACGAGCCAAAAGCAGATACTATTATGGTACTGCTCACCCTTTCTGCAATACTTCTGGGGTGAGTAGCACATCCACGCTTTGCACGAACTTTGCATGGCACAGAGCCCTCCGGGATGTGCATCAAGTGCTCCATACCAGCCAAATCTAGAGCCGTGTGCGCCAGACTATACTGAATACATAGTGAAAGCAATATTTTTTAGAAGTGAGAACTAAGATCACATGACCGATGCCCAGCCATGTGAAGGAAGTAAACCAGTGAACACACACATGCTCGATAATGTCGGTACCTGAGATTCCATTGTGGTGTAATCACTGCGATTATCACCATTAATGTGCTTTGCACACTTGCTTGGTGGCGGATTGAACATTATTGAGTTGCCATTATCCCATGGCCCGAGCGAGAAGCCAGCCATAGGGGATGACTGCGAGCCTCTTCTAGAGCTAGTATTATCATGAACATTCTCTCCGGCTTCTGAGATATGAGGAAGAGATTCTCCTTTGGTGAAGCTCAGTTGAGAGCTCAATCTTGATAGTTTGTGACCGTTGTTCGTGGAACAGTTCTCAAATCCCTTTGTTACTGCAAAGCCTGCATAAAATTTTTACGGGTTAGATGAATATTTTCGTCTAATGCCCTCCGCATTCAAAATACAATGTAAGCCGCAAAACATGAAGTTCCAACCATATAGACACAGACTTGTAATCAAAATATTCTGATGTTAAAAAGTAGAAAAAAGTTCAAAAACTTATAACTTCCTTCATGTTGAACAATAGTGTGTGCGCCAATGTCATCCCTTAGAAAACCACAATAATCTACCGTCTACCATGGAAGGCATCGCCAACAGCTTATCCTGTTTCAGATGATCGGATTACACATACGCCAGGGTCGTTAAACGCCCTTCCTTGCATAGTACTATGTTCCAAAAACTAATTGAGTCCAGCACTCGGCCTATTGTCACATTTGACAGGACCCGCCTTCGTCTAGTCGCCAAGGCGTGCCAGCCAGCATGTCTGCCAGGAATACTACATGATCAAAACCAGGACTCGAGGAAGAAGAACGTGAAAGCAAATTAAGAGAGCGACACTCTCGAGGTGCTATCATCTTCTGCAAGGAAAGGGCAAGTTGATGGCATAGACTTCAAGTTCAAGCCACTAGCCATGAATCCATGATGTTGAGTTCTTTTCCTGGTCCACTGCTCCACTCATACTCAACGGCAAGTTGCTTAGGAATTCGATTTCACGTAAGGTCCCTGCATTCGATATCACATATGACACCCTTTCTCTCTTTTAACCGGTGTGGAGGAACCGGTCCTATCAAAAGTCCAAACTTATGATAGTAGATTCATTCTATTATTCGTATCTCAACAACGTGGTGAACTTTCTCCTTTGTTCATTCTTTCGCCTACACAGCTCCTCTGCCAAAATTTGGTCCAAGTTCTAATCACTTGGCTTGAAAATTTCTATCGCATTACTATGTCTAGAAAGAGCGCAAATGAAGGCTGAAACCAGAGTTCGCAGGAAAACATGAGAAGTCATGCATGGACTACCAAATGACACGATGTACATAAGAGCAGAATCAAATAAACAACCCATTGTTTTGGTTGTCAGTATGGCTTGTATAGTTGCTTCAGTTTTGATGCTTTGAGTTTGATATGCTCTGTAAATAATACTTACTTGGAATGAGTTTCTAGAAATATGCTTATTTCAAAAAACTAAACAACCCACTTTGAAGCGAAAAAATTGAAAACTGAAAAACAATGCTCATCAAATAAGAGATCAGCATTCAAAGTTGCAGATCTCGAAAAGTAAATGTTCTACAAGTGTTGAGATTATGTGATGAGTTGATTATCCATATTGATATTTGTGTAAAAAAGAGAGCAACTTATATATATGAAAAAGCCCATAACCTATTAGCCATGACTTTTGGGTTAAAAGATGGGCCTACTTCACATGTGTAAGTTGTTCAGACCAACTCCTTTTGAAGGCCTTGACATTAAAAAAAAGATTTTATTAGAATGAAATAAAGTAGTCCCTTGCGCACTTAATACCTATGTCATAATAGAATCGAACACTTGCCCTGGATTGACTTCCAGATCATAATTGTTCGAGTGAATAACGAACGAAAAGAGAGAGCTGGAAGATAGAATAGAAAGAGGATTCATTATATAGATCTCTCAAAGGTTCACTAATGACTTGACTGTTAGTCTAAAAGAATATCTCATATCCATTTCCTTTTCATTGTATGGTTTCGATTCTTCTAATCAACTCGATCTAAGATCAGACTGAAGCAATTTCCCATTGGCAGAAGATCTTATCCATTAAGCGGGAGAAGCTCGATTTGAAAAGCAAAAAGAAGCTGCTCACATTCTTGAAAAAACGGACTAAGAGGGTCAGCGAACTCACTAATCTTCCAAATGGCCTTGGCCAGATTCTTAACAGGCTTCCACAATAAGAGACAGGCAGGCCTGAAGCGCGGGACATGTTGGCCTGAAGATGGGGGGCCCAAAAAGATGCACAAGTTTAGAATCCTCTGGTTGCGTCGGCCCAGTTGTTCAGGCCCGATTTGGACAGGTTCTCGCTTAATCTTCTCTCTCTTCTAATAGTAGTCAGCTACCGTCTTTAACCAATAATCTAATAACGTCTCGGTCAATCCTCGTTATCGAAGGATTCTTATTACTAAGAACCAAATTTCAAACTTAGAACTAAACCCACAAATCGACATTAATCCTATTATTGTGCTTTTGCCTCAATCGCAAACGTTTCGAGAATCTTATCAGAACGATCACTTATTACAGCTTTACTCTACATCAAGTACGTTGAATCTTTTCTCTTTCTCTCATTTCCTCGTAGTCCGTGTCACATTTAACCAGTAATCACTTTCACGAATGACAATCTCCATGAGGAACAAATGGGCCACTTGGTTGATGGTCGTGTGGATTAAAGTTCTTTGCGTCCCTCTCGTATTTTCCTCTTTATAACTCCTGGTTTGTTTCATAGGGGCCAACACTTATAAAATAAAACAAGTGACGTGGGTGCTGATGGAACTCTTGTGTCCATGCTAGTGGAACTATACACATGTATCTCGCTCGCTTTCAGCTCTTTCAAGATTCAATGTATCTTCGATTCAGTGCCATCATGGTGAGTTAATGACGAGTAAATTTAATGATTTATCAAATGTGCGCTCAAAAGCTTACAGTAATATTAAAATGTTGGGATAAAGATAAAAGTATAATGATTTTATAAGAAAAAACCTCTTCTAAGGTTTGGTGAATTTTCCTCAGCTTTCATCAAAGTGAAAGTTCTTTCGATTTTTATATAGCTAGGCCAACTGTAAAGTTTGTCAACCATAAATGCGCACAACTTGCCCTGTTTGACCGGCAGCAAGTTAAGCCATGTTTAACTCAATTTAAATCAACTCTCACGCTTAAATCATTACGACTTTGTAGATATTAAAGGGTTATTTGATATTATTGTTTAAAATTATAAAGATCAATATCAATAACAAAAAAACAATCAATACCAAAAACTAAAAACATTTCACGAAATAAAATATATTTTTATAAAGGGAATCTTGAATGTTATATTCAGATACAATAAAAAATAAAAACTGAAAATCATTGTTTTTACTCCTTTTGTCCCATATTATAAACAGCATTTTTCTATTTGGACCGTCCCAAAATATAACCAACATATCATATTTAGTAACCTTTTCACATAAAAAAAACAAAACAAATCACCATCTGTTACAGTATATCTACTACCTCCTTTCTCATTCTCTTTCCTAAATCCCACTTACATCCCACTATCATTAAAAAAATACTCTTTTTTATCAAATTTCATAAAAATTCAACAAATACATAAATCCGCCTACCGGATCAAAACGTTCACTATATTTTGAAACGAAGGAAATAATTTTTTATTTTCGTTTTTCAACCATTTTAGAAAAAAAAAACCAACCGTTCTATTTCATCATTCAGTGAAACAAAATAGAAAATCAAAAACATTAACAATACCAATTCAACCCTAATTTGTCACTCCAAAAGAAAAAAATGTGGTTTTTCAATATACTATACTAGCACATATAAAAGATATCACAAGCCCAAATCTTATAATCTGAGTTGAACGATGAGGACCACGGTTGGATCAATAAGACTGATAACCCAAACCTGAGCTTAACAATGAAGAGCAAACAACGATTTTTGTTTCCAATTGTGGAATACTTGCAAATTGGGTCCCCTGGTAGTAAAGTTCCATTGCTAAAAATGGACTAGTACTATATTGATAATAATCACAAGTTGTACCTTTCAATCCACTTTTAAAGTCCGAAAAAATAAAGAAAGTTCCAAACAAAGTGCGCAAACCCTTTAACTACATTCAACGCACCTATACTTATGTTTTGTTTCTGGGACCAAAATCAATTAAGGGTTTCTTTTCTGCTATGTCGACTTGTCGAGTAGCTAATCACGAACTATGCATTTGGACATTTCTGCTAATTATTTGATCATTAATTCATGACATGGTACATACGTTTATATAATTATAATTCGACCATGAAAAACAATCTATTTTGAAAGGTTCTTTACTGAAAAAAGAATATCGATGGCGAATAAAAAAGGGTACGGAAATGTTAACTAAACTTCATCTAATTTGTCATTTGTGATTTTGACTTAAAATGTCTAATGGTAACTAGCCAAGCAAACCAAATCTTATGTACTCTTTGGTGCACCAGTTTTCATACATTCCTGGTGCATAACTTAAACGACTTCAACATCCAATTTAAATAAGAAGATTCGTTTTCCATCTTAACGATAATAATAAACTAATATCATTGAAGCAGAGTCTAAATACATAACACAAACAATTACTAATGTTCCATGAAAAAATCAGGTTCTATGATAATTTTTTTAAAAAATAATATTTGTTTGCCCCGTAACACGAATTAAACTTTATATCGATAAATATACACTGTCAAAGTGTTATATTCCCTCCATTCCATAATTTTTGCAACAATTGATCGGGCACAAAATTTTATTTCTGTATTGAATTTTTATGAAATTTTATGAAGAAAGAATACTGTATTTTTTTAATGATAGTAGGATTTACTATAACAATTATAAGAGAAAATAGTGAATGTATTATAACAAAATATGATTGATTTAATTTTTTAAAATTAAATATTTGTCAAAAAATGAAATGTTAAGTATTTTGGATAACCTAAAGAGAAAAATGTTATATGTAGTATGAGACGACGGGAATATTTAGAGCACTTGCATCAGAATCTCTATTTTTTCTCTCTGCTTTTCACTTTTCGTTATACATAATACAATAATAAATTGATCTATAAAAATAGATAATATTACAGTAATACGATAACTTTATCGAATTTCTCAATCTCACATTATAATTTTTATCCTTCAACACATTTTTTAACCTTATTTTAATTTTTTTTATCATATCATTATTTTTTTTAAAATTGAATCTCTATTTCATAGAGTCTAATCCAAGTGATTTTATATATTTAGGATAGAGGGAATAATGTGAAATTGACATGCAAAAATAACTTACCATTGTACTACTAGTAGTAGATTTTATGCCTACCTAAAATTCAATGGCATTCACACTCGACATTCGTGATCCCAGATTCATTTTCACTGTTGAACACACTGCACGCTTGATGGATTTCGTTAAATCCATAGAAAATACCCCTTTGTAGATGCTGCTACACTGTTTTTACTATTTACCGCTCAATCATTCAGTTCGTATTTATTGATATTTTTAATTATTGATCAAACAAACATCATTTATTATCAATAGTAAAATTATAATTACTCGAAACTTAAAATGTTTTATTATTACGCTCCAATTTAATCCTCACATTTTAAAATCCATCTAAAAAAACCATAAGTGTAAGTTAGTATTTTTTTTTTCGTTTTGCGAAAATTATAAATCAAAATTTATATATATTAAATAATATTCAAAATATGATTTAATATAATAATTATGAAATGAGTTGATGAATATACTGCAACTGATTTAATGTTATTTTTTTTATATCCAAATAGAAAATATTATAATTTTTATAGGACATCTAAATAAGACGAATATTGTAATTTTTATGGAACGAAAAGAATACTAATTAATACTCCCTCCGTCCCATATTAAATGCAATATGTTGATCCGATACGAAAATTTATGGAAATGTTCAATTTGTGTTTATATTTAAAAAAATATTTTTTTAATAATATTACGATTTTCTATAACACCTCTAAGAAGACGTAATAGATACATGTAACAGATCAGAGTGATTTGATATTTTTTATATATTAAAAAGAATATTATATTTGTTTTGAAATAAAAAAATATTATATTCCCTTCATCTTAATTTATTGTAATATTTTTTATTATTTCTAATAATATTTTTATTTTTCTTTTCGATAATGAATTTATATTAATATAATCAAATTATCCTTTTATCTTTTTTTTCTCTTCTTTCTCATTCTTTTTCCTAAATCTCACATATATTCCATTATCTTTAAAAAATTATTTATTTTTATTAAATTTAATAAATACATAAAATCTTATATCGAATCAAACCATTATAACTAAATTAAAATAATAATAATAATAATTAATATAAACAGAGAGAATACTATGATTTGAGTGTAATTACTCGTTACTCATTAACTCAAGATCCACAAACACAATATTCTAAGTTAATTCAAAATCAATCAGAAAAATAAAAAATGAAATAATTTCAAGCAGAAGATCGATGCAGAGAGAGCGTACCAATGTCTGAAGCAAGGCGATTGAGCAAACCAGCCGGCGAGCTACTAGTTCTCACCAACGGCGCCGCCGCGGCATAATTCCCCGCGTTCGAATTAGAAACCCCATCCACCTCACCTGATCTTCCCAAATCAACACCACCGAAGCTCCTTCCACCACCGAATCCTCCCTGATTCGGTCTTGGTGGAGGATGATGATGCTCATTGGCGGCTGCGGAATCATTGATGACGGAGAAGCAGTGAGTAGTTGTCGTCGTCGTCGTCGTGGAAGGTATGGAGGAGTAGGTGCCAGTGTTGGTGGTGGTGGATCCGATGCCGAGGTGGACGACGGAGTCGACGGCGGTGGCGAAGAGAGAACTAGGGGCGGAGCCGTACCGGAGAAGATTGTGATTATGGTTGGCGGCGGCGGCGGGGGAGGAGCGGTGGGAGGAGGAGGATGACGACGCCGGGTACATTTTTTATTCTATTTGAATTTATTCCTTTTTTGGAATTTTTGATTTGTTTGTTTTTGGTGGCGGTGGTGGTGGGCTTTGAGAGAGAGAAGAGAACCTTTTTGCTCGTACTGTTTACAGAAAAGAAGTAAACGGGGGTAAAGGAGAGTTCGGGCAGAGAGGGAGAGGAGTCCAAGGGGGAGGAATCTGGGAGCCAGTGAAGTGGACGTTCTCATCTGGGAGTAGACTCCAAATGGAAAATACTCCCTCAAAAGCATCAAATCTGAGAACTATTCACTGTATATTATTTCCTTCGATTAAATTTAATTTTATCATGTTGATTTCATATAAGGTTTTTTTGATAAAGAATACTTTTTTAATTTTAATTTAATTATAATATTTTTTATTAGTTCAATACAATATAATATTTTTTTATTTGATAATCAATTAATGCTGATATAATCAAACTATCTTTTTATCTCCTTCCTCCTCTCTTATTCTCTCTTCTAAATCCCAATTAAATCTCATTATCTCAAAAAAAATATTTTTTCTTTATCAAATTCGATACAATTCAACACATGAATAAAGTCTCGTGTCGCGTTTAACCGTTATAATTAAATTGAGACGATTGTAGTACTCTCTCCGTTCCATAATATAAGTAACACTTGTCTATTTGGACCGTCCCAAAAATATGTAACATATCATATTTAGTAATCTTTTCACATAAAAAATATATTAAAACAATCATTATATATTATAGTACACCCACTATCTTCTCTCATACTGTTACAATAAACCCCACTACCACCAAAAAAGTTTTTTTTTCATGAAATTTCACACAAATTCAACACATACATAAATCCACGTGCCGGATAAAACCGTTGCCTATATTTTAAAACGGAGGAAAAAATATTGGGGGTTAATGTAGCATTAGTGAAAGAAGATAGTGAATGTAATGTAACACTTATGAAAGATAATAGTGAATATATTTTAACACTTATGGAAGGAGATAGTGAATGCACTTTAATAGATAAAATTGATTTGATATTTTTTTATACTAAAAAAATGATATATTTATTTTAGGACGATTAAAAAAAATATTACAAATGGGAATGAAGAGAGTATAGAAGCTTCATTCTATCACTCGCTGGGTGGAATTGCTTCACCGATAAGTCGTTGTAGGGTCAGAATTCGATGTCGGAAGACATCAAAAAACATACTAGGATGTCTTCCTCACATTCTGTACTTGTCGGGATTATATGGCTACGTTCTTCTTAGAAATCTTACTAATTTACGAAACGTCTTAATTTATATGGGTTATTCAATTTAATAATATTTTGTAATTTATCTAAAAAAAAGAATATATTAGAATATAAAATATGCAAAAAAGTTTGTAAAAAAAAATCATTTAATCGCTGTATAGCGTGAGTCAAACTTAACCTCCATAAATACAAACGATTAAAATGTTGTAGCTTTTGTGAAAGAGTACTTCCTTGCGTTCAATTAAATATAAAAATATTATTCTTTTCGTCTCAAAATAAATAAAAGGACACGTATTTTGAAGCTATCTTAGGATGATCAAACTTTATTTTTTGTAAAATAATCGTGAAATACTAATGATAGATTAAATTATGAATTTTAATCCCTTATCGAAAAATTAATTTTCTCATATCGTAAAGAATAAGAACGAAATGTCTCAAAACATGTGTCATTTCACTTTTTATAGCACGGAGGGAGTTTTCCTTAGCTCATTTCAATTGTTATAGCTTGATTTGTATTTATGGATGTAAAATGATACTCCCTTCGTTCCATAAAAAAATACAATGTCGCATCATCACTACATTATTCAACATATATTTTGAAGAGTTTCGTAATTCATCTTAACAACGTAAAAAAAATTACGTCATTGGCTCAGTGTTGAAGTACATAATTTAGATTATCATTATTGTTTCATGATAATTTTGAATAAAACGATGTTTGATCGTCCCGCAGACGATTCGTACCTTGAATAACTTTATCACTGACCTAAGTCAACATTACGTCTTTTAAGGGATGGAGGTAGTATCTATTAGTAAATGTCAACTTTTTTTTTAAAAAAAAAGTAATCATAAAATGTTAATGATTTTAGATATTCTATATTTTAATTACTCCCTCCGTTCCATATTAATCGAAACGTTTTGATTTAATACGAGAATTTATGTGTGTGTTAAATTTGTATGTATTTTTGTTTGTCACAGCCTGTCCGATCTCTTAGGATTGGATCGGACAGTACGATGGTCCGGTCGTATGTCGGACTGATCTGATGATACGAAACCAATCTCGAGATGCGTATCTCAAACGTCCGCTCCAACGCTCTAATTAGTATGTGCACAATCTAGGTAAAGGAGAGAGAATAAGGAAAAGTGTATTGAATGTGGAGGAGATTAAGAATGAGAGAAGATACCTCCTTGGGAATGGTGAAGAGTATTTATAGGAAAGAAAACCCTAATTGGGTGGGTTTTTTCCTAACCTTTCAAGGTTTATTTCCCTTGTTTTGTCTCTTCCTTCTTACCAATGGAAGAAGCGTTTGACTTGATTTGTCATTGACCATAACCTTGACTTGGGTGACCATCATTTGCTCCCCAAGCCTTCGAGTCTGACCGATTTAGTCGGCACAAAGAGTTGTATTCTCTTTTATCCATTCTTGGGGTGGAGCACTGGATGAAGTGTCCGATCGAGCCTCTTCGTCTTCTTAAACCGTATTGAGGTCTGAACAACGGGATCGGTATTTCCGATCGAACAACTTTCTAGAGGGGTTAGGCTCGTTATTGAGCGTTTTAAGGGACTCTCTGCCCCCGTGTCCAAATCTGGGGCCTTTTGGCCGGTCTGGGTTAGTTGGACCGTTCAGGTCTTTGCTTGGGGACTTTGCCCCGTTCCCCCAGACCGGGAGTTATGTGCCTTTACTCGGATGGGTTGAACCAATTAGGTCGTTCATGTTGAGGTCGTTAACCATTTCATGTCCTCAACAGATATGCGTGTGCCGACTGGGGTCCAGGGGCCAACATGGGAGAGAAAACCGGCTAATATTTGATCAATTAAACGAAATGAGGATATCCCCCAGTCGGAGCTAGTTAGGTGTAATAGATAATCTTGGTTCTTCCTTTGACCAATATTTGAGCAACCTTCTTTCTTTAAAAACCCTAGTTCCCTTTGACCAAGTCTTGATCAACCTTATATATATAAAAGATTAAGAGGAGTGGTGAACGTTTTTCTTTCTCTTCGCTCATATTTCATTAACCATTCCAAGACACCATGGGAGAGAAAACTGGCCAAGACCGATGCTCCGTCAAGTGATTATTCGTGCCGCGTCGCCATACCATTCGTTGGAGATCGTTAGGGAGTGAGGTCGGTCCGTTCGTTTGGGTGGCGTGAAGCGAGATCGGACTTGGTGAGTTCAGCATGTCTGGTTTGGCTCTGCTTGTTAGAGGTCATCTCGACCAACAGTGCAAAATCGATCCGATCAAGTGACGAGTTTGAACCGTCCGGGAAGGTCGGTCGTCTGAGTACCCCAAGCCTTTCGGGTACTGTGGTTGTACGAATCCAAGGTCGGATCTCCAAGCTCATCCAGACGTGCTCCGTGGTGGTGAGGTCAACCGGGTTTGAGGCCGGTTCTGTTGTTCTGGTCGGTGAGCTTGTTTAAGGTCGTCCGCCCGGAGATGCAAGGTTAGATAGCTCTTGGGAGGTCGGACGGTTCCCACGAGGTTGGACAGTTTTTGCGAGGTCAGGTGGTTCCGTTGTCCCATTTCATTGATTTTCATAAGTAGGTATGGATTATAATTTGGGCATTTTACTTAATGACATCGATTCCGATTTGGAGGATGTGGGACCTGGTCTTGTCGACGTTCCCTTAGATCGATCGGTCCTTCTTGAGCTTGTTGTTCTCCCGTCGTCCCGACCTCTTGGAGGTGGGAAAGTGTATGAGCGGATGAAGGAGGCCTTGTGACACGATTCTCCCCCTCGTGACTAACAGTTCGTCGAGTCTCATTCGATCGACCGTTCTTCCGGGAGTGTGATCGATTCTCTTCGTGTCGACCCCGCCCATGAGACCTTGTCTTCGGACGGGGATTCTTCCAGTGGGAAGGATGACGAGGGTCGTACACACTAGATTCCTCCCAAGGTCTTCAGTTATCCCTCTAAGATCTCTAAGCAGAGGTTGAAGTCCTTAGATCCGAGTTCTTTATTCCGAGTGGTTTTGTCCTTAGATCTCTAAACAGGGATGTGTCCGAGTCCTTAGATCTCTAAACAGGGATGTGTCCTTGTATGTTCTTTCCCAACTCGATCAGGATGATGATTGGGTTTTATGTGACCACTCGAGAGTTGGGTGTGGAGAGCATGGCCATCATGCCTGAACTTCTTTTTAGTTTCTTCTGTCTGAACTACCATGAGAGTGGTTGGTATCATCTAGCCTCGCGATCGGGTAAGGTGTTTTTGATGCACGGGTGGGGTGACCAGCGGTTCTATATTCGATGCACGGATGGAGCTGTGTTTGACTTTACTACCTATTGGGGATTGGGTGTTTCTCTTACCCATATCCGATCTCCTATCCTTGACCTGGACAAGAGGGCAGTTAGATCGATCATTGACCGTTTTATTAAGTTTGCGCGTACCTTCAAAGTGTTGGACTTGATTGATGAGGAGCTCTTGCATAAATATGTTATGAGTGAGTATCTTTTTATTTTTATTCCTCGTTCAGAGTTTTACCGACCTGTACTGACATTCCCTTTTCGCAGCTATGGTTGCTTCGGAGGAGTTGAGGAGGAGGAATGCTAGGATTGCTACTAATCCGGACCCTGTCCCGTCCTCAGAGTCGAACGGAATAGTTGAGTTCACCCCGCGCCCGACCCAAGTGAGGAGGAAGGGGAAGGACAAGGCAGTAGACACAAGCAGGAGGGGAGAGAAGAGGGGTGCCAATGTCGAACCTTTAGATAGCCGCCCCCCTAAGTCTTTGCATATCAGTAACTCTTGACCCCCTAGGTCGGTCGGATTTTAGAGCGGTCCGCCCAAGCTTATTGCTCAGTCAGACGACCTTCTAGAGGGAGCTGTACGTCTGATCGATCCGACTGGGGAGAAGGCTTATGTTCGGACTTGGAGGATTCATCCTGAGGTCTCAGCTTGGATGACGGGATTTAACGCCCGTACTATACTTGAGTCCATCTACCTTCCTTCCGACCGAGCTATGCAATCCGATGCGGAACGTGAGAGTTTTGAGCGTAGTGTCATTCATAACACTTATAGGTGTAACGCCCCGATTTTCATGTCCTTTGCTGAAAACCCACATAGCATTACCGCCGCTAAGGTCCCACAAACCTTAGTCAGGCCATCTAGCTTAATTTGGTTTAGAATAAATCCAAATGAAAATACACTTAAAATATTATCAAACTAGATCCACAAGTTTACTTATTTATTACATATTAAAACAGTAAAAACTTAGAAATGTTGTCCCAAGCATTAATATTACAAACAGGATTATAGCTTAATCAAAATCCTTCCTCAAGTCTTGCACATGAAAAGATGAAAAAATAGAAAGACAAGAGAAAAGCAACGCCGTGAGTTTATACGAACTCAGTAACGTGTCGGGTCCCTTTTCAGGGAAAGCACAAAAAGAAAAGAAAGAGAGAACAATTTATCCTGAAACCACAACAAATTCAGTCATACCTTTAACATACATGACAAACCACAGATACCCCCTTGTTAACACTGTGACCTTAGCTAAACATGTAAATCCATAGCTTTTTTTAGAAGCTTAAAGTCCGGGACACTCGAAACAGGGGATCAACCTGTAACGACGTCCAAGGGTCCTGCAACGAGATACCCCACAACCTGACAACCTTACAGGATTGTCTACGCGTATAAGATGATTAATCGCAACTACTCATCCCTGTACAGTTTAACATGGCATCTTCTCCAAGTCACAGTGTAACAACTCGGTAGGATTAACAAACTCGGAGGTTAATCTCACCTCTCATGAATTCATTCCTATTTCGCATGTTCATCTTTAACATGACATCA
The DNA here is from genome assembly GCA_035668315.1 of Drosera spatulata. Taxonomy (NCBI): domain Eukaryota; kingdom Viridiplantae; phylum Streptophyta; class Magnoliopsida; order Caryophyllales; family Droseraceae; genus Drosera; species Drosera spatulata. The sequence continues at coordinate 1,895 of JAOVYX010017095.1, read as the reverse complement.
TTTATAAGATTAATCTGTATTAACCCTAATCTTTATCCATTATCGTATGCCAAAACTTGTAAACCTAACACTTGTCTTTATCACAATCATATAACATACGGGGTTAACGGAGAAAAACCTACCCAAAACCCTAGCATTAGGGCTACCAGGGTTAGGTTACCATGAACTGCGATAAACTACAAGTGGTACCATACAATCATACAATAACATGGAAATACAAACATAACACAGCACAACATAACATAGCGCACAGCGCAAAACTACCTATCACGCGTTAATATGCATCTAGTGTATTAACATGTATCGTCATCCAAAGCAAGAATCTAAACATTACCTTGTTATGTGAGTCTCTGGTTGTTTACGTTATACCAAAGGAAGAACAGTTTACGTCTCAGTTCCTGCACAGTATAAGTACGATACGTTCGTTACTATATATTTTTTTCATATATTTCATTATTTCTACGTATTCATGTATATTATACGTCCATAAATACGTCTACTACGTCATTACGTATTCTTACGTACATTCTGTTATTTCCACGTATTTACGTGTATCGCACAAATACGTAAACTACTACGTACTTTTATTTAAACTTTGTATTCTTGGCTTTTATACAATTAAACGTGTATTTTCCTATGTTTTCTTGTCCAAATATTGTATTTTAGAAGTCATAGAGGGTATACGGCTTGATACAACACATAAATACGTCGAAAAATAAATTTCTAGACTGGCTGTGAGGCGTTGCAGCCGCTACAAGTCTTGTCGCGGCCGCGACTGAATGCGGGCAGTGATTTGACAGGTTTTTTAGATTTTCAGGCCTAACTTCGAACGCACATAACTTCTTTGTTTCTTAACCAAATTGAGTGATTCTTGATTCATTGGAAACTTCAAGAAGTCCTCTACAACTTTGTTTTAAGAGTTATTTGCTGAATCAGTCTCTAACTGGGGTAAAGATACGTTCTAATGTTGAACGTCAAAGCTGTCCAGAAACGCCTCTGGCTGGTTTGCTAATTTTTCGTTTTACCCAACCAATTCAATCTCAAATGATCTAAAAATTCATAAACATAATATTTACTTAGTTCTTTCATGTTTGTTCAGCTTGGGCTTGTTTGATACATAAAATCTTAGGTTTCCGGATCTCACGAGCATAACTCGTCTTTTGGTTCAAATAACACGTTTCTTTATCCGTGGCCTGTTTTTTCTTGTTATTTTCCTTATTTTTTGATCACATATGATCAATTAAAGGTTATAAACATAGAAGGTAAAGCTCACCCCCTTGTTGAAACAGATTTGAGCTTGTTTTGCTTTCCTTTGACGTGTGAAGCACCGTTTGCTTGTTTCTTGCTATTGGACCTGTCTTCCTTCCCCCTCTTATGCTCACCACTCCCCTCTGAGTCCAACAAGTCCAGCTACATGAGTCTCGGAGCTTGGTTTGATTAGTAAGTGTAACGCCCCCGACTTTCCGCGCCGGAAGACACGTGAGCGTTATGCCGTCTCGGATCCGGTCCATGACAAACCTAAATAAACCGAATGGGTTTTAGGGTACAGAAGTCAAGAAACTATAAACAGTAGCCACAATCATAGGTTACAGTCCCAAATGCCTGTTTAATTACATCATTTAAGCGGAAGCTATGCAGATCATTTATTACATTTAAACACCATAGTCATATGATCTGCCATAATATCCGAAGTATATGTGATCATCTAATGCATGCAATCTCTCTCTAAGAGCCTTCAGGTGCTGTTGGGGGCATACCTGCAATTGAGAAACATAACCGTGAGCTAATGAAGCTCAGCAACCTCTGGTGTACGAATCTCAATTACAGGGAACTTCCGCTAACGGCTATGGCGACCGCCGAAAGTCCCTAAAATATTTTTATATATATAGGAAAAT
>JAOVYX010017094.1:0-23001 GCA_035668315.1 Drosera spatulata | reverse complement strand
CATAAGTATCTAGATCCCTTGTTGCTGAAGTTAATACACAAAACATCCTCCTGCAATAGATGGAAGAATCAAGAAAAATGTCATCGACCACAGAGATATGAACCTACTGTATGTACTTTCAGTTCTCACTCCATGTATAGCAAGAATAAAGTATGAGAAAACCTAAAAACAAGGAAACCCTAGATTTGTAGCATTTGCTCCACAGATGAAAAATAAGTTCTAGTGGTAAGGCTTCGATTTTTCTTAACACAACCAGGCTGGCTCAGATAAACTACAAGTATTTGATGTATCCACAGGTCACCTTATTCTTCCTAAGTGCGTAAGGTTGGGTCAAAAAAATTGCAGTTGTCTGAAGTTTGCACAGGTCACACAATACTCTTTAACTCCTTGGGGTGGGCTCAAAACGAAAATCAAATTTCTGTTATTTGCAAAGATACTCAACTCAACTCAACCTACTTAACACCAAAAGGCTCACGTCTAGAGCGAGGTCTTTGGAAAGAAGATTTACGCATCTTACCTCTCAAACATAATGGCCATTTCCGTCGAGACTTCAGGCTATGCCCAAGACATCCTTGAAGAAAGCGTCCAATCATAATCCACACTAGTCTTTTAGAAATTGACAAGAGCATTACGACTAGTTCTCCAGCCTGACGTCAAGCCTACAATTTGGTGCCAGAAATTTTAAGAACAATAGGGTCTAGCCTTGACTTCTAAGCTAGCGGGTGGTCAAGTAGACAAACCTACCGGGCCAATTCGCGCGCACCTCGACTAATCCCCCGGACACTGATAAGGCGCTCTCCCCCCACCAGCATCGGGTAAAGCTTTGACCAAAGTCAACGGACGCGGCCAACATGGATTTTGAGGCTAGTGGGTTTCGAACTCAGGACCTTCAAGAAGAAGGTTGAGTCGAACACCACTAAACCAACCCAGGTTAGTTGACAAACCTACCTTTTTTAACCTCACTCTATACCAAAAAAGAGACTACATGACACGATAAATGTCACAAATAGTTATATGATTGTCTGAGTGAAATAAAGCCAAACCATAGAAAAGATGAGAATCCTACTTTGCAAATACAACAACAAAGCTGTAAGGAAAAAAAGTCTACTCCAGCAGGTAAAACAAAAACTGTAGAAACCACATCTTAAGAGCAACTACAACAGTGCCATATTTTGCAGTTTTTCCCACTGCAAAGCTGCTGTTTTGGAATGTTTTGGAGGCTTACTCCTTCAATTGGGGTGCAATGGTGTCAAAAAAATGCCACCAAATATGCAGGGCCTTGAAACCAAACTCCCATGTTCAAGTCCCATATTGAGAGGCTCAACCAAAAAAGTAGAGCAGTTGTTATGCTAGATGACGTCAAAGTGATGTTTTTCATGGAAAATAAAAATAAATAGCAAAGAAAATAATGAATAAATAATAGATGTAGACAAAACTCAATATGCATCATTGTGGACTTGACACTCTAAAATTAATGAGGCTCTCTAAAAATGCTTTGGAGGTAGTTTCTTTGGAGCTTGAGTTTGTGATACCAATGTAGATGCTCTAAGTACGAAAGACCCACCCTGAAAACAACACATTCTCAGTCATGGTTCGACCCAGGAAAAAGAAGGGAATAAATATCACTCTGCAACTTTGCATTAATTACCCACAATTATCGTATGGCACAGTACTTCTATGCCTTATCAAAGCAAAAATAGCAAGGAACGAATTGGATAAGTTTTCAACAGGTTCCACCTCCGTTTTTCAAAAAATATATAAACAAATGTCATTATCTATATTCTATACTTGTGAGAGTTGTGACTAATCTTCCATTCCCCGGTATAGAAGAAACCAAAACCTAGACTCGTTCATTTTGCCCTCCAGTTGCTACAAAGAAGAACTAGAATTTAGCAGCCATGTATTTTTCATGCCAAATTTCGATTTTTTTGGACATATTGACTCAAATCTTCATGACTACAATTTACAAAGCAATCCACTACAGTTCTCCGATTCTATACAATGCACCACATCCATTTAATCAAGCAACTCCAAAAAAGAGAAACTCCAACCTCAACATTATCCCCAACATCAGACGCCGTCACAGGAAGCGACCACATGCTCCGCCCACTCGCACGCCAGAAACTAATCCTCTTATCATCTCCCGCGCTCGCAACCACCAAATCTGCCACCACAATCATACCAATCAAAACAAACCAAACAAACAAACACTCAAACATGAACAAATCATCAATTCCAACTCACTGGTGTGGTTCCATTTGACCGAATTGACCAAAAACCCCGGCGACGGAGTATAACTCAGCGAGCAAGGATCCCCGGACTGGACTGACACGTCGAATACCTTCACCGTATCGCCGCCGCTAGCAGCTAACAGGTCCATCGGGGAACTGTCGTTGCAATGCCGGAATCGATCTAGGGTTTAGCACAGTATGGGGGACACTGAAATGGCGAATGTTTGATGGGAGATTTTGGGAGAGGAAATGAGGAGAGAGGAATTTGGGGAGAGGCGGAGGAGGAGGAGGATCAGTGGTTTAGGGGGCGGCGGGGAGGCGGCGGCGGTGTTGCGTTTGTCAATTTTTATTTACATTTGTTATACTTTATCATTCATATATTATCGTAGATAAATATAAAAAATTGAGAATATAACTTATAAAGACAGTGTAAAGTATGCAACATATAGAAAATTGATTGCGTAAAAATTATATTCATTTTGATGATATTATAACAAAAGATTATATCCCCATCTAAGATCCATCTATGCGCTTTACTGCATACATCCAAAATACAGACAAAAATATTACGAGGGGCAAAAGGGTTAATTACAAAATCAATTTCATTCCAGTCATGTCTTGAAAAGACTACTCCGGGGCTTCATGCAAGGAATCAAAAAAGGACTTCAACACCGAATGGTAATCCTGGATGAATACACCATTTTGACATATTAATGCAGCCAAACAACATTTTTTTTCTTCTCCTGGCATGAGCCAAGGAAAGGAATGAAGCATTTATGCATACCAAACGAGGTTTGAGTTCCAAAAGTGGGTGTTTTATAATTTTGGGTTAGTTTATAAATAAAATTATCAAATTAGATTTACAAACAAATTAATTATTAAAATTGATCATTTTTCAAAATATATGAGAAAAAACGCCCTGCGCGATTCCCAAATGAAAGTGCAAGGTGTTTTTACCTGAACTAAAGGCGCAGGGCGCCTCTCCATAAGGCGCAAGACGCCTCTCCGGAAGGCGCAGGGCGTCTTCCTTTGTGTAGAAATTACTCCCACGCCCATTAATAACATTATAATTCAGTCAAAACACTTTAAATATTGTCATTATATTGAAAATATAACTCCATAAATTATCATATTTGTTATGATTGATTAATTCAAAAATTATAACTCCGTAAAAAATAATGATTGATCAATTGTTATGGTTATATTGATATAACTTGAAAATTTTAAACATGATATATGGGTGATATGATATTATAATTATAAAAAAATAAGATCATATATTTTTTATTAATTATAAATACCTTGAATATATGGATAGTTTTTTTGAACTAATTAAACTAATTCATATCCACGAACTAAAAATATTGGATTTGTTCCGTCTTCCATGTGCTACTGAAGAATTTCTCCCAGCACCTCATCTGTCCTAATCGTTTGATATTTCCAACGATTTGTAGTGCTATCTTTGTAGACGTAGGAGATCACCGGATCTGAACATGTAGTTTTCCACGCTGTAGGATCGTTCTCGAGGAAAGGGATATAATTCTTTATGAATTGAAGAAAGTCATATACACTAACTGTTAGAAAAGTTAGTTTACCATCATAAAAAGACCAGTCAGGTGTTGTGCCTCTCGGTGCCGTGCTTTGGTCTCCTCCATAGTATAGATGAACAACGATTTTATCTGAACTTGTACTTAAACTTGAAGCTTCGTGGTTGGCTGTGAGACTCATCGTCGGCCATGCAGGGACTCCTCGATTGTTGACGTCGATCTCGTATATTTGTACGATCATGTAACGCCAAGTTGAATATTGATCATCCGTAATCTCATACGGTCTAAAGCCTCCAGCTTCAATTCGTGGACGGCATGCGTCGGCAATTTCCCTTCCAAATCTTGATCTTCGATACATCTTTGTCCTCTTGTAATCGTCCTGGGTTACATAAAGTTCGGCCAAAATAGAAGACAAAACTGTATGTAGTTACGAAGAAGACAAAACCAATTTTTTTCAAAATAGATCTGTATGTAGTTCGGCCCAAAAGAATCCTCGTTCGCATATAAGATTTCATTTTGGAGTTCGTTTTGAATGCGCCGTCCTCCGCTCGAATCCTGATCACCAATTAGGAGTAAGAGTCCTTTAATAAATGCATCTCAAATATTCTTAACTGTCCACTGGACTATGAGATTTCTTCCGTGGTGAGATCGGACAACCAACTCCCTCCGACGTGTAGTTTAATCTCTATCTTGATGAATCTCATATTCTTGAAAGATGAAAGACAGAATGAAAACGATAAATAAAACCATTAACAAACATAGAGATGATGCATGAAATGATAACACATTAGACATAATAGTTGGAGTCTCCTAATACATAACATCGGATTGCATATTACAAAGTGAAAGATAAATGTAGATTTTATTTATAAGTGTTAATCTTGTGTCTTCTTTCATGATCAGATTTTTTTGAAAATGTTGGTTAGACAAACAAACAGATCTTATATTTATGATACATTGATGATTGTTTTTGGGAATGATCGATAAAAAAAAGTAGAACATAACTAAAACAACACGATACTGGTTTACATGATCGATGAATAGAACCGTAAATACACGTAATACACGATCGATAAATAGAATCGTAAACTATAGGGAAAAAGATAATGGTTTGCATGATCGATGAATAGAACCGTAAATTCACGTAATACACGATCGATAAATAGAACCATAAACTATCGGGTAAAAGATACTGGTTTACATGATCGATAAATATAATGAAAACTATACGTCAAACAAGCTGATGTGAATAGTCGATAATACATAAGTCATAGTCCGTGACATGAAAGTCCGACACTACACTGTACATGATAAATCATCGTCATAATGAAACTGTAAAACCCAAACTACATCGTCATAATTAAACTGTAAAATCTGAACTGCATAATACATAAGTAGAAAAACCAGAAAAATCATGTATACATAACTAGAAAATCCAGAGAACTCATCTATACATAATACATAAATAGAAAATAAATCAGTCTCGTCCTCGTCGGCCTCCCCTGACCCTAACTCCTCCTCTAACCGGGCCGCTTGCATAGGTAGATGGAGTGAACCTATCCAGTGGTGCACGATGCCTCTGATGACACCTGTGCGACGAATCCTGGAAGGACCTATGCGTTGTCGTGTAATCTGATGATACCATGGCAGGTAGCCTGGGGCAGTGGAAGGACCAACCTCGGTCTGGTGACGACATAGCACAAAATGACGTCCTACGTCATTCCAACAATCGGCGTGTGCCTGATGATGACGGAGCCAATCAAAATCGCTACCTCACCCACTCCTGGTGAGGTCATGTAACTCATCATGTATGCTATGTCCCGGTGGGATCGTCTGGATCCTATGAAGCTGTCGTGCCGTACGAAATCTCACATAGTACTCCACTATAGTAAAGTGGATGAGAGGAACATGAGAGAACCAAATGACTTTGTCTCTCTCATCCATAAAATCCTCTGGCATGTCATCCAATCTATTCTCGATGTATGGCTCCAAAATGAACTCGATTGCTGGATACTGATCCTCTGACACATCATTTTCTAAGTTAATTACTTTCTAAGTACATGATTTTTCTAAATGATTTCATTTTCTAAGTTAATTACTTCCTAAGCATAGCATTTCCTAAGTTAATTACTTCCTAAGCACAGCATTTCCTAAGTTAATTACTTCCTAAGTACATTGTTTTCTAAGTTAAATTATTTTTTCTAATCTGATTACATACTAAGTACATCATTTCCTAAGTTAATTACTTCCTAATTACATGATTTTTCTAAATTATTTCCTAAGTACATCATTTTCTAAGTTAATTACTTCCTAAATATTTCGTTTCGTAAGTCAATTCATTCTCTAAGTTAATTAAGTCATAAACACATCATTTTCCAATCTAACTGCTTCTTAAATTATTTCATAATCTAACTATTTTCTAATCTAACTACTTCCTATATTATTTCCTAATCTAACAGTGTTCTAATCTAACTATTTTATAATCTAACTACTTTATATATTATTTCCTAATCTAACTACTTCCTATATTATTTCCTAATCTAACTATTATGTAATCTAACTACTTTATATATTATTTCCTAATCTAACCATTTTCTAATCTAACTACTTCCTATATTATTTCATAATCAAACAACTTCCTATAGACTGTCACATCTACTTTTTTTTTTTTTTTCATCCTGAGAGTGTTCCACCAATGTGGTTACATCGAGTTCTATTGAGGATTTTATTTGGATTTCAATATTTATGACCTGTATTAACTTGAGCCTCTCACCAACAAACTCCAATAAGTGAGTCTAACATCAATTTCTTTTATATTTGGTAGAAATTTTTGCACACCATTGCACCCAAATTTTGGAACTCAACCTCCATCTCAAGAGGATTGCATTTCCAATAACTCCAAAATAAGACACCATAATGGTTGCTCTACTGTCACTTGAGTTGGTGTTTTTCTGTGTGTTTTCTTGAGATAGGATCAAAATGGAATTATCAGTGGTGGGACTAAAAATATCATACTTCCTCCATCACAAATAATATACACCAATTTGATCCGTATAAAGTTTTATATGTGGGTTGAATTTTTTTTATTAAATAAATAATTATGTGATGATAGTAGGTTTTACTATAGGAATTATGAGAGGAGTTAGTGGAATGTACTATAACGATTTTGATATTTTCTATGATAAAAAGTTATCAAATTAAACGTGTTGCATATATTTTGTAACGATAAAAATAAAGCATCATATTTAATATGGGACGAATGGAATAAAAAATTAATGTATTTTAAGTATTTAGTTTTGTTTTGCAGTGGTGGTATTGAGTGGCCAGCGAGGGTGTTTTCCGGTGCAAATGAAATTAGAAACGGCTAGTGATATGGAGCAATCTGGAATTGGATCATGGACCTCTATTTGAAATAACATACCTGGGTTTTTGAAAGTTCATTCATGTATCATTATCTTTTGCTTTATAACTAGGAAGAATTCTTGGGAAGAACCACTTGAAAGATTTTTAATTCCAATGAGATTCCAAATTATCCAAAATGTCCACACTGCCCTCCACACCCACTCTCCCTCTCCTCTTCCCCTTCATTGCCGCCATCTTAATCTGCTTCGTCTCCATGCCCAGCGTCGCCCTGCCGACGTCGTCTCGTCGTCATCGTCGTCCCATTGCTGATCGGACTCTATCATTATCGTCATTGCTTCGTCGTGCCCTTCCCTGCTCAAGTACCTTCCTTCCTCATCTCACTCTTATTCTCTGTCCATTCATTTTTCACAAATTTCGCATCGTCATCAGTGAAATCTATAGCTCGATTGTATGACTTTTGATGATTGTGATTTAGAACATGCGACACGTCCTAAGGTTTCTGGTTTGGTTGGTATGTGAGGAGGTTGATCTGGAAGATTGATATGTAAGGAAGTTGGATTTGGGAACAAGATGTTCAAGTTCAGGATGTGAATGAGGAGTTATGAGGCCAACCACTGTGTCTATGCATCTTCTAACAAGAATACTTAATCTATCTCGAGGTTCTAAGGTCATCTACCACCATGCAGATGGTGGCCAATTCAGGCAATGATTTCATTATGCTAGTGGTTGTTTTGGGGTGGAGGTGCTAATGGTTGTTTTGGGGTGGCGATGTTAGTGGTTGTTTTGAAGAGTAGTACTAGTATGCCTATTTAAATACATATCTAGTACGTCTGTGTAAATAAACTATTATGCCTATATAAATAAAGTAGTGCAACTAATTGAAAGCATAACTAGTACGTCTTTGTAGAAAGTCCAGTACGCCTAGTTAAAATCATAACTAGTACGTCTGTGTTAAAAATCTAGTACGCCTAGTTAAAATCATAATTGTACGTCTGTGAACAATCTAGTACGCCAAAGCAAGAAAAAATTAGTACGCTTATTCAAAATTTAGTACGCATATATGCAGGTTTTGGTACATCAAAATTGGTTTCTTTTAAGCGTACTAATTTCTGACATACTAGTACGCCTATGAAAATTGAAAAACTAATATGCTTAAGCAAACTGGTGAATACTAATATGGCCTCAAAAAATCTAATATGCCTAAACAAAAATTAATACGTCTATGCAAAAATTAGTATTCCCTATGCACAATTTAGTATGTCTATGCAAAATATAGTACGTCAAAATTGATATGTTTCAGGCGTACTAGTATTAGAGCAAAGATGTACTGCTTGTGAAAAATCTAATACGCCTAAACAAAAAATCGTACGTGTGTACACAAATTAGTACACTTATACAAAACCTAGTACGGCTGTATAAAATTTAATACGTCAAAATTATTTTATTTCAGACATACTAGTACTGAAGCAAGACGTATTATTTGTGGAGCAAATGTACTACTTTATTATTTGGATCATAGCTGTAACATATACTATCCCTCTCATTACCAATTTGTAGGAACAAAACATTTCTCAGTAGGCGTAGTACTTTTACGTATAGAAGTTCATAGGAACAAAACATTTCTCATATTATGTGAAAATGAATATCTTTATGTTTTTACACAAATTTATACAACACATAACATACATGGCAGCTTTCAAATGATCCATCGAAATCATCGCTCTAAACAAACCCCAAAGTCACAGAACCACGATGCAATCCGATAGGCTTCGATCCGAGTCTACGATGAATTCGTAGAATAAAAGGATGAGCATCAGCTAGCATCATCGACTTTAGGCTAAACAAATCGATCGCCGAACCGAGATATCGGAAATCCTAGTTTTCCTGACTTTGACTCTTTGATCATCATCGTCATGCCAATCGGACACCGGGTCCTACCATACTCTTCCACACAAATAACACGATTGAACTCACACCCACAGATCATCACAGCCTCGCACACCCAACCCAAACTCAAAGCCTAATTCCTCGATCCTCTTCTCCACTTTCGTGGCGATGAGTCGAGGATCCAATCAGGAATGGGAGGCATGATTTAGGGCGATCATCAGCGTCGATGGCATATTTTTAGAAAAAGGGGCGAACTTGGAAAGTTTTGGTATATTTTTATAAAAGTGGTATTTTATGGGAGTGAAGTTTCATTGATGATATTTACGTGAAATAAGTCTTTAAAGTGATATTTCATGTGAATTTCACTAATAATTAAAACATATTGTATGTTTAATAAATAAATAAAAACATACTGTATGTGTTTGTGTTATTCATTTTCTAATGATTTGATATTTGATATTATTCAATATTTATTTTAAGTAATTTTATTTCTCATTTTATCGATGTAATAAAATTTGTCAAATGATTTAAAATTTAAGTATGTACTGTTGAAACTTGATCAATTCAACCATAAATTTGAGCAAGTTTTAATTGTCGGGTTAAAACAAAGTTAAGGTCGTTGGAATCTACATTTTGAGTAGATCGATGTCATATATTTGTTTTCTCGTAACCAATTTCGAATGAATGAAAAATTACTATCCGAAGTATATAGCTCAAATAAAATGTTTGTTTGTTAATTTCAAAGGATGTGACCTTTGATAAAATGGATGTCTTATAAAAGAATGCCTTTTGATCAAAAGATGTCTCTTAACTTCTATAAATACTAACCATCTAATTCATTTGTGACAATGATGATGATGAGATTCCAACACAACCCATCCTAGTTCTATGCGTAGTCTTTTATTGTAGGGTCGCATGCCTCATTCAAGATCGTTCGTCGTCATCATGAGCCTCATTCATATGAGAGAGTTCAAGACACAAGTAGGTACATCGTGTACTTGAATGTGAAGTGCTTCTATTCGAGTACGTTTAGTCGTTTTATCTTAAGAGACAATTGTCATGACATTCGTAAGCATCAGAGCGGGGCAAAATCGTCTTAAGAAAAGTTAATCCAACTCACGTCTCGACTACAATTTCAATGTTCCATATTTTGTTGCATTTTCTTGTTAATAGAATTAACGTTTCAGATTTGAGATTGGTACGACGACGTTTGATAACCCACTCGTTAAAGATACACAATATGTTTACCAACAATCTTTCTTGGCACGTTTTTTCACCAACAATCTTAAGACGAATTTGTCTCACACTGGAGCTAACGTTCTATGGCAATCGTCTCCCGAGATACTACGATTCTCGTATTTGTTATAGTAACACCATAAATAGCAAATACACTGCGTGCCTTAAAATGCCTTGAACCCTTCACAATTGATAAAAGGAGAACCAACGAATTTCGTACCAGAAGAAGTGTATGCCTATGGACGATGCACTGGCAGCAAGGATTTTGTTTTAGTGAAGAAACCTTTTTGAGCGAGGAAATATGGAGAGAAGCACTTAACGTTGGAAATTTTTTGATGGATTTTGAATGGTATGTTTGGGCGTCCATTTATCGTATTCATTGGCATCTTTTGACATCATGGGACACGACCCAAAGTCAATTTCTTTTGGCAAAAGTCATGACCCATACCAAAGAGACATATCTCTTATTGTAGACATGACCAATGCAAGAAATGCATTGTTTGGGCTCAATCTAGAAACTCATCGTCGGCCCATTTTAGGTCGTTTGGGCTCACTTCGCGTGGCCCAGGGGAAGGACAGACCATGCGCGTCCTTGTTATTGGACCAGTGATGGGTAGAACTCCACAAGGCCTTGTTAAGTGATTTTGAAACACGCAAGCCCAATAATCATTTGTATAAAACTAAATATTGATTTTGGGCTTTAATCCACTTCCTTTCTACACAAGTGGGCCTTATGTCTACAAAACAATAGTCAATAGTCATTATTGCCATTCAATTTTCTACACCACCAATGTGGATAGATAGCTTTCCACACCATTCCAACACATTATATAAATTTACATGCATCAAACATCATACTTTGTATATTAATTTCTCATCCATTCGAAATCCATTTTGAGAATCTAAATATATAATGCGTATTTACTTACGAAAGAGATCGCATTCAACCCAAAGTTGTCCCGATTCAATAAGTGAAACCCACTTTAAAATATAGTCAAACTTAGTTCAAAACTTCTTCAACAATCCCCCATATGAATAGAAATCGGCTGACACTTCAGAGAGTTCAATGTTTCGCCCTTAGACCATCTTGGGTTCATAAGTGTTTTCATTTGAAGCAGTCACACTTCATACTTATACCTGACTCAGCATCTTGCCATGATTTATAGGAATCATTGAAAGCATTTTCCTCAACCTCTATCCCGTTTGTTGGTAGCACTTGTTGTTATAGTAATGGGAGGGAGGTTTATTCCTCGAAAATATAACTATGAACCTTTGTGACTTTGTTGTCCCATTTAACCAAGTTCTTTGGATCTCCAGTCATCATTGTTGGGTTACCATCACAAACTTCTTAATTAGTGGGTTTTAATCTCGTTCACCTCGACAAGCAGTAGACCTGATCTCGCTGTAGACCTTTAATTAAAGGATTCGCCAAATTCTCCTTTGATTTCACAAAATCTATGGAGATTACCCCGCTCGAGACCAGCTACCTAATGGCATTATGTCTACGATAAATATGTCGTGACTCACCATTATACATCTTACTTCATGCCCTTGTAATCGTCGATTGATTATCACAACATATCATAATAGCAAACACGGGTTTCCTCCAACAAGGAATGTCCTCTAGAAAATTTTGAAGCTAGTCTGCTTACTCTCCCGTTTTATCTAATGCTAAGAACTCAAACTCCATATTTGAGGGAGCTATGCATGTTTGTTTAGAGGACTTCTATGAGACAGTACCCCGACCAATGGTAAAAGCATAAACACCGGTGGACTTGGAATCACTTGTATCAAGTATCCAATTTGCATCATTATACCCTTCTAATACAGCCAGATATCTGGTATAATGTAATCCATAGTTCATGGTGAACTTTATATATCTCAAAACCCTTACTAAAGCTTTTTAATGGTCATGAATAGGGTTTATGGTAAACCTAATCAATCTATTGACTGCGTAAGCAATATCGGGTCTTGTGTAGTTCATGATATACATCAAACTGTCTATAATGCGTGAGTATTCTAACCGTGATATAGGTGCACCTCGATTCTTAATCAAATAGTGATTTGGGTCAGCCAGGGTCATGACAGGGGGACAAGCAAAAGCATTAAATTTTTTGAGTACAACCTCAACATAATGAGACTGAGCTAAATTAAGTCCTTCCTATGTTATGAGAATCTTTATTCTAAAAATGACATCGGTATTCCCCATGTCTTTCATGTCAAAATATCTTGTCAACATTTTCTTAGTAAACATGATTATTTCATGGTTACTTTCCATAATCAACATGTCATCTACATATAGACATATTATCACATACGCATTAGGTGTGCTTCTAAAATAGACACACTTGTCACATTCATTGATCTTGAATAGGTGTGCTTCTAAAATACAACATTGCTCTATCAAACTTTTCATGTCCCTGTTTGGGAGCTTGTTTAAGTACGTTACGACTTGACAAGTCTACACTTTCTCTTTTCTTGGCTCGGCATAACAAACCATTCAGGTTGTTCCATTTAGACTTTTTCTTCTAAGTCTCTATTTAGAAATTCTGTCTTCATATCCATTTGATGGATCTCAAGATAATGCAATGCTGCGATTGCAATTAACACTCTGATTGACGTCATTCTCGAATCAGGAGAATACGTATCAAAGTAATCAAGGCCTTCCTTTTTGCCTATATCCCGTGACCACCAATCTTGCCTTGTGTTTATCAATAGTTCAATCACCTTTATAGTTCTTTTTCACAAGCCATTTGTAGCCTAATGGCTTGACAATATGTGATATATCCATTAATTCCTATTTGTGATTCTGCATGATGGACTCTAACTCACTATTGATGGCTTTTTCCCAGCATGCAGCATCTGGATAGGACAATGCTTCTTTAATTGTGCTCGGTTCCCCTTCCATCATATATGTACAGTAGTCAAGTCCAAAACTTTTCGCTTTCTTGGATCTTTTCCTTCTTCTAGGTTCATCATCTTCTTGATTAGAACCACATGCAGAAGCTTCTCGAGTTCTCTTGAGACAACTAGGTTCTTTTCTTTCCTTACAAGGAAAGATGTCTTAAAAGAACACTGCGTATCTTAACTCTCTTATAGTTCCCTCTTGCACTTCTAAATTTTCATGTTTATGCACTAGGAAACGATAAGTACTGCTATTAAGTTCATATCTAATAAATATGTAATCAATAGTCTTAGGCCCGATCTTTATTTGTTTAGGCTTAGGTATCTCAACCTTTGTTAAGCGCCCCCATACTTTAAGGTATTTGTAGGAAGGTTTATGACATTTTCAAAATTCGTATGGGGTTTCATTCCTACTCTTCTGAGGAATCTTATTAAGAATGTGGCTCGCGGAGAGAATCGTTTCCCATCACCAATTCTGGGTAAGTAATCCAGAATTAATCAACATGGCATTCATCATCTCCATTAATGTATGGTTCTTATGTTCAACAACGCTGCTTGGTTGAGATAAGTGGGGAGCAGTTGTTTGATCGATAATGTCAAATTCTGAGCAAAACTCATCAAATAGTCTCCATATTCTCTTCCTCTATCATCGTGGATTATTTTTATGCGCTTGTCAAGTTGATCTTCAACCTAATATAGCTTAAAAACATCAAAGGTCTCGATTTTGCTTCTTAGCAAATAGACATAACAGTACCTTGTCCAATCATCAATAAAAGTAATAAAATACTTTTTCCTGCCTCTGGTTTGCACAAACTTCAAGTCACAGATCATTGTGAATTAATTTTAAGGACCGTTCCAACACTTATGGAAATTGAAGCTTAGTTAATTTGGCTTCAGCGTATGTTTCACACTTGTGTGAGTCAACTTTAAATCCAAAAAGCTATTAAATATTTACTAATCTTTTAGGAGTGTTATAATTGACATGTCCTAATCTAACATGACATAGATCAGAACACTCAACCAAATAAGAAGACATAACAGTACTATTACTAACGTTACGGATTATAGACATACAAGTGACCTTGAATAGGTCATTCTCAACATATACTCTGTCTAGGAATACATCATTCTTGGTCAGAACAATTTTTTCTGACTCAAACACAAGTCTAAACCCTACCTTTGAAAAAAATGAACCAAAAACTAGGTTTTTTCTAATGTCCGACACGTGCATCACTTCATTGAAGGTCACCTCCATTCCAGATGTAAGGTTTAGCACCACTGTCCCTTGTCCAACAATGGGTGATGGTGTGGAGTTACCTATATAAAGCGTTCAATCAGTTAGAGGAATCTATTTTGAAAACATTTCTCCATCGGTATAGACGTGGCGATTGCTCCTGTATCGATGAACCATTCTCTTGCGTTATCCACTATGTTGGCTTCAAACACAACCGTTGAAAGTCTCAGTTCAAACAGATCAACAGGCACGTCCTTGTCTTTGATAATGTGGATCCCACCTTGGCCGTTCACTTTCACACGATAGTCCTTGACCCTATGGTTAGGCTCGCCTCCCTTGAACTTCTCAGCCTTGCCCTTCTTCTCCTTGCCACCAAGATGCTTTCTTTTATGGTTGCTATCCGACTCTATCAGATTGCCATTGGCCTCCATGGGCACCTTTCTTGCCTTCTAGTCCACCATTCGATTGTCCTCTTCAACCCTCAATTGGACAATGAGGTCTTCAAGTTTCATCTCCTTATACTTATGCTTGAGATAGTTTTTAAAGTCCTTCCACAAGGGTGGTAACATTTCAATAATGACGGTCACTTGAAAAGTTTCACTAAGCTTCATCCCTTTCGCCTATATTTCATGGAGGATGATTTGAAGCTCTTGAACTTGACTCATCACAGTCTTGGAATCCACCATCTTAAAGTCCAGGAGGCTGCCGACAACAAATTTCTTCGCTCTAACATCTTTCGCCTTGTACTTCTTTTCAAGGATTCCCATAGTGTCTTGACAGTCTCGAATGTACTATATACGTCATAAAGTGTATTATCGAGAACATTAAGGATGTAATTTCGGCACAGGAAATCACTATGTTTCCATGCCTTAACTTCAACCTTCTTTTAGGGATCACTCTCCCCCTCAAGCATTGTTGGCATATCTTTCATGAGGAATTCTGCCAAACTCGAAGTCGTGAGATAGAACAACATCATTTGTTATGATCTCTGAAAATCCACCCCCATGAACTTCTCGGTTTTCTCCCAATGAGTGACATGAGGCATACTGGGAGTAACCAATGCAGTCACTGAAGTTGCCATATTCTTCTGTATACACAGACATAATAATCTCTTTACAAAATAAGCAAAAAATAGAGTATACATAAATAAAAATTCTTTCTAAAGTTAAAGAATTTGTTCTTCCTTATGAGAGCGTAGGCAATCAGGTTCTGTAGATCACGGAATCAGATATTGTAGGCAGTGGAATTAGAGTTTATAGCCTCAAGACAATCAAACCCTGTAGGCGGGGCAATCGGTGTCTGTGGGCGATAGTAATCAAACTTTCTAGGCAATCACACTGTAGGCTATGGTAAAATATTGTGTATCTTTAATGAGCAGGTTATCAAACATCATTTTATTAAACTCAAAACCTAAAACGTTAATCCGAACAATAAGAAAATGCAACAAAATATGCACCATTGAAATTGTAGTCGAGGCGTGAGTTGGAATTATTTTTCTTAAGACAATTTGTCTTGCTCTGCTACTTATGGATCTCACAGTAATCGTTTCCGAAGATACAACGGCTAATCATACTTGAATAGAACCACTCCAAATTCAAGTACACAGCATAGCTACTTATGCCTTGAACTCTCTCATACACATGAGCATCGTGACAATGACAAATGAACTTGAACGATGCATATGACACGACAATAAAAAACTGCGCGTAGAAGTATGGTGCATTGTGTTGGAATCCCATCATCATTCATTGTTACTCAAAAATGACTCTCAAAGGTTGGTATTTATAGAAATTAAGAAGCACCTTCACTACAAAATACACAGGTCATTAGTGACCACCAATTTCAGTCGCAAGTCGGTCGCAAACGGCTTGTTGTGACTGATTTATGACTAAAACTGGTGGTCGCAAAAAGTTTGGTCACAAATCCGTTTTGCGATCGAGTTCATCGCTAATTTACGACTACTCAAAACTTGAGTCGCTAAAACTGTGACCGAAAAATTAATTGTTGCTAAAACATTTTGCCACCGAGTAGTCACTGAATTACTACTGAAGTAGTCGCTGACTTTGGGATCTGGATGATGTAGTTTTGCGACTACTCAATCCCTAATTCTTATGTCTGGAATGAGCAATTTAGCGAGTAAGTAGTCGTTGACTTGCGACTGATTCAGTCGCAAAAGTTGTATTCCTCGTTATAGGAAAACCAGGTTCATCGTATTTTCTACAATACAATTACTCATCAATTTGTTTTCATCAATTCTTGCAACAAAGACATGCAAAATCCATCTCATATCATCCCAAATGCATCCGAATACATCATCCACGAATATCCAATCTCGTCCCTCGCATCCTATCCTAAATGTCCAAACTCCAAACATAAACAAATTTTTACGAAATATTGTTTCAACCAAACACTTAGAAACTAGTTTCACCAACAAACCTAAACATAACTAGAAACCACAGATCTGTTTCTTCGGGGCCGAAGGTGACGGTGGATCTCGAGGATCATCGGAAGGATGATCGAATGCACTACTACGGCATTGGACCTGTTTCGTCAAGTCCTCGATCGTCTTTATCATCTTCGCAAGATAAGCCTCCAATGCCATCACTCGAGAATCCATGACAGAAAAGGAAGATGATTTACTACTCGAGGAAAGGGCATCCACGAGTAATAGTGGGTACAGTCGCCCCTTCTTGCACCCATCCGCTTCCAAATACATCTGAGACTTGATATGGCTCTCCTACTCCTGCGTCCGCTGCGTGCCACGCTCTTGAGTCGCCAGAAACTCCTCTATCAACTCCTTCTCTCGCTCTGAATATCTCCCTTATATAAAAAAAATAATTAACTTTCAATTAGTTCAAATCAGTTTTGAAAAACTAAATGAATTCAGACAATGAAAATAAATTTTATATGATAACTTTAAACATACTGCTAATCCTTGTGCACTCTCATCACATAGCTCAACCTCCCCTCTTTACCCACTATAGAGCCCTTTTTCTTATGGGTCTCCACATAAAGCTCAATATGGGTTGGTGGTCTCTTCGATTTCTTTGTCTTTCACCAATTTCATAGGTAAGTAGACTGTAAATGTTGAGCGTTTACTATGTCGTAAGTACGGAAGTGAACGTGTTGCATAAAAGATAATAAATGAGAGTAATAGTATCGTCCCACGAGGAAATAGGTTCCTAGTGATCGACGACGTAGTCCTAAGTGGGTCAAACTAAAGTAATCGAGCGAGGTTTTGAGCTAATGAAACTAGAAAGCGAAGAAACTTGGCTAAGCGCTAAACTAGGGTTACGACTTCGTTATCCTAGTGTGTGACCACTCCGTTCACACTAATTTAGTTGTTCTTTAGTTGTCTAGGTTGTTAGTCGAGCATCCCAAAGCTATACGTTAGTCTCTCTCGAGATCTAATGTAAAGCTCACTAGACGTTACCTCAACGCATCTCTAAGAGAGGTGAACGCGTCTAGCGAGTGATGTGCACATTGGTTCCCCTAAACGACTATGAGAGTCATGCAAGAGGTATCTCAACGCATCTCTAAGAAAGGTGAACGCGTCTAGTGAGTGATGTGCACATTGGTTCCCCTAAACGACTATGAGAGTCATGCAAGACGTATCTCGACCTTGCATTCAACTCTAGGTGAGGGTTGCCTAAGTCACATTTACATCTATCCTCTTGAAATAAATGCAAACGACGAGATTAACGCAAGGTGATCAATCAAGCGAAACACTAAGTTCAACAATCTAACACACAACCATAACAATGCATGAAGAACTGAATTAAGACATGGAAATGATCAAAGGAGTTGAATTGATGTTGGAAATGCCCTAAAACAATCACCAAACCCACCAACACTTGGGCGAAATCACAAGATGATGAAAACGTGGGTTCTGGTGATGTTTTATAGGGGAGACCAAGGTGGCTGCCCCACCGGCACTAGAGCATAGCCCACAGGACGACTCCCAGCTGTTGGTGGCCTTTCGGGCCATCTCGTCGAGATACGATTTGACCCGAACCCGTTCTCGTTCCATTCAAGCCTTAATATGCCCTTTTTACCTTGTTTGACCTCCGTTTCGACGTCCTTGGGATCGTTTTGCTCCCCTTGCAACCACATACCATAACTAGAAAACAAACATAAAAAAGTATAAATCAACTCATGGAAAGATATAGAACACAATTTTAATTCATAATTAACCCAATGACGTATAAAAAACCGACAAAAAAAACAAGATCGAACGTGCACTTTTACTCTCAGATCAATTCCCCCAAGCTTGAGTTGTTGCTTGTCCGCAAACAATGAAAATGAGGTGAAATAAAATAAGGATGCCCTAACATGCAAGCAGGCAGGGTTCCGGCCACCTTCCGATGCTCCAGCCCTACCTTTTGCCTGCGCTCCGACACGATACAGGCAGAGATTCACGCCACCATCCGATGCTCTAGCGCTGCCTGAGGCGAGGTTGGGCTGCTTTAGCTCGGTTCTGATTGGTTCGGGTGTGTCGAACGACCTTGTTTTGAGCCTTGTTACGTCATAAGCACTTCGAAATATGCAATCCTTACCAAGTTTCGAACGTTTTTTGTCGTTTTCTAACCGAAATACATCGAAATGTTGAAACAAGATAAAATGACGAAATTGTAAGACACGAAAGCTCATACCATCCGTCCATCGATCAAAAAATGTTTGAAATTACTGAAGCGCCCCTAATCATGAACTTCCTTTATTCCACTCAAAACCTACAAAACATTGAAACACACCATATTAGATCGAGAAATACTAAAAAACGATATCAAACAACTTATTCAAAACACAAGAAAACTTTCTTTGGGTTGCCTTCCAAATAGCGCTTGGTTTAACGTCCACGGCCTAATGAAATCACGCTCCTCATGGCTCTGTTAGTGTAACGGTCGACTTCGAGCTGACATCATCGCCATCCAAATACGCTTTAAGTAGATCGTTCATCGTAAATCGAGAATCCTTGCTTTCTTTTGGAGTATAGTGTTCATAAGGCCATTGATACGCTCCTTCGGTCATCGTCTCAAGCAAGTCATAGGCCTTTTGGTACCTGAGCTTCATAAAACATCCCTTAGCCACTACATCAAGTGAACACCACACATCGGACCATAACCCCTTGAAAAAGCTTTCGATTTGCACCCAATCGGGCAAACCATGAGCTCGTTGAACCGCTCCCATGCTTCATGAATGGTATCGGTGTCATATTCCGTAAAGGATGAGATGTTACTTCTTAGCTTGGTGGTCTTAACGGGCGAGAAGAACTTTACAAGGAACTTTTGGACAAGCTCGCCCTAAATGGTGATAGAAGCCGATGGAAAGGATGTCACTCCAAGGCCTTTCCTGTTAGAGAGAAAGGCAAGAGCTGTAAGCGTATGGCTTCTTCACTCACCCCATTCGTCTTCACGGTGATCGCCTTCATGAGAAAGCATGCCACGTGATTGTTCGGACCCTCATGGGAAAGATCGAAGAATTAATCCGATTGAATCGTATTTATAAGGGATGGTTTGAGCTTAAAATTCCTCGCTTCTATCGCGGGAGGAAGGATGGCGCTATATTTTTCCAACACATGTGGCATCGCTTGGTCTTGTATTGGGCGTACCACATCAACACCTTGATTGGCGGCCGTCAAGGCGTGTTGGACCTCGCTTAAAGCGCCGCATCTAGCTGGGCTTGTATGTTTGGAGAATTTTGCACGTTAAGCGGGTGATCGTCACCCTCAAAAGGTGGCATTTGGTTCATGTCCATTTTGAGTCGTCGAGCGGATGCTTGCTATTGCTTTCATTCCCTCCGGAGTGTACGTTCAAGTTTTGGATCAAAGGGTTTAAGATTACCAGTTGAACGTCTACTCATGCACGAGCAAAGGACCTACAATCACAACAACAAACACTCTCAACAATATGCAGATAAACAAGATAGAGATAAGGATGAAAATAAAAGAAAACAAAATGTTTGAAGGCACAAGAACCAGTAACATCAATGGTAGAAACTCTAGATCCCCGACAACGGCGTCCAAAACTTGTTAAGCATTTACTATATGGCAAGTACGCAAGTGAACGTATCGCTTATCGAGTAATACAGGAGAGAAACAGTATCGTCCCACGAGGACATAGGTTTCTAGCGATTGACGACATAGTCTTTAGTGGGTCAAACTAAAGTAATCTAGCGAGGTTTTAAGCGAATGAAACTAGAAAGCGAAGAAACTAGGCTAAGCGCTAAACTAGACGTCGAGTGATATGAAAGTGGGGATAAGGTTACGACTTCGTTATCCTAGTGTGTGATCACTCCGTTCACTCTAATTTAGTTGTTCTTTAGGTGTCTAAGTTGTTAGTCGAGCATCCCTAAGCTATACGTTAGTCTCTCTCGAGATCTAAGGTAAAGCTCACTAGACGTCACCTTATCTCATCTCTAAGAGAGGTGAACGCGCCTAGCAAGTGATGTGCACATTGGTTCCCCTAAACGACTATGAGAGTCATGCAAGCGGTATCTCGACCTTGCATTCAACTTTAGGTGAGGGTTGCTTAAGTCACGTTTACACCTATCCTATCGGATTCGGCTCGAACCCGCTCGTCGTCCCATTCAAGGCTTATTATGCCCTTTTTACCTTGTTTGACCTCTGTTTCGACGTCCTTGGGCTCGTTTGCTTCCCTTGCAAAAACAAATAATGAAAATGTATAAATTAACTCATGGAAAGATATAGAACACAATTTTAATGCACAATTGACCCAAAAACGTATAGAAAACCGACAAAGAAATTAGGTCGAACATGCACTTTTACGATCTAATCAGTAAAATATCAAATTTTTAAAAAAGTTGAGAAAACCTAGAAAAATACTAATACTTGCCATTTGCTTGTAGACATGCACCGAAGAGACGGATCCCTGGGTGTGCTTCGTCCCACCTTTGCTCCTCACTACAAAAAAATTACACTTTAGCTACGGAATATTTTAGCGACGGAAAAAATCCGTCGCTAAATATATATATTCGACGACGGATCCGTAGCAAAAATTCGTCCAGAAATTTTTATGTTTTGTGTGACGGAAAGTCAAACTCTGTCGCAAAAATAATACATATAGCGACGGATTTCCGTCGCTAAATATGATTAAAAATAATTTAGCGACAGCTTCCGTCGCAAGAGATATTACTTTTCAAATTTTTAAAATTTGATATCACTAAATTAGCGACGGATCCGTCGCTAAAAGAAGAAAACAAATTTATAAATATATAATTTAGCGACGGAATCCGTCGCTAAATCATATTTAGCTACAGATCCGTCACAAATTGTTGTAATTTTACCTTAGAAAATTTTTGCTAAACAGTGTATGATATAATAGAATTAGCGACGATTCCGTCGCTAAGAAAAAAAAAGAAATTTACAAATACATAATTTAGCGACGGATTCGTCGCTAAGTTGTAAATAGCTACGGATCCGTCACAAATGTTAGTAATTTTCTTTTAGAATTTTTTTGCTCAAAAGTTTATGATATAATCGTGTTAGCGACGGATCCGTCGCTAACCACCACAACACATTCAATTAGCGACGGATTCCATCGCTAAAAGTATATATTACACATTATATTTTGCCTTATTACAAACACTTTTCTATAAAAAAAATTATGATATCATTTAGTTAACGATGGACACGTCGCTAAAAGTTTAAAAAATTTGCCTTAAAAATTTGCTGCATGATATGACTTATATTAATGACGGAATCCGTCGCTCAGTTTTATGAAATGATGTTTTAGCTACGGAATCCGTAGTTAAAACTTTTATTCGATAATTTAAGTGATGATTTTATGAGTTATAATATTTCAAATTTTAAAATTTTTTTGATTTTCTAATAATACAAACGATAACTTATGATAACGTGTTCTTTTTCACAAAAATCTATTGAAGAAACTAAGGAGTGTTAATAACTCGTAATAATATGTTCGAATTATATATATATATATCATATGTAAGAAAATTTGAAATGTATAAGATGTTGCGCGCACATGAAAATTTGTGTAAGATGTACCACGTATTGTAAACAATAAAATTAAATTGAAGGTAATTGTGAAAAAGAAAAAAACGATGGATTTTAACGTAAAAAAGTTTTAAAAATTTGAACTTTAGCGACGTAATCCGTCGTTAATTAGGTTTACAAGAACTTTAGCGACGGATTCCCGTCGCTAAATTTAAATAGGTTATTTTGGATTAGATTTAGCGACGGTACCCTAAACTTTTCCAAACCTATTTAGCGACGGAATCCGTCGCTAAATTTCTTGTATATGACCTTACGGCCGCCACCTTCCCCTCACTTCTTTCTCTCCTCTTTTCCCCTCTCCTCCGCCGCCTCCGTACACCCCGCCTTCGCCCGTCTTCGTCGTTGTCCGGCACGCCGCTCCCGTCGTCCGCACATCACCGCCCTCGTTCATCGCTCCCGATCGCCGCACGCCACCCACGCCACGCCGCTTCCTCGTTCACTGCCCTCGAACCTTTGCCCACCCACGGCCGGCCTCCACCTTCGGCCACCCACACCGCCGTGCCGCCCGTCAACGGAACCGCTACAAGCCCCTGTCGCCGTGCCGCCGGATCCGCTGCCGGCCCGTCC